>JWZT01004076.1:225783-262971 GCA_000827895.1 Thelohanellus kitauei
TTTTGTATTTTTATTATAAAACGTAAATGGAAATTGACAAACATTTTATCTTATAAAACTTGAGAAGATGCATTTAAACTCTCGAGTCTGATATGAGCCATCGTTTACTGAGATTGGCATGAACCTGACAGCATAAATCTTTCTAAAATTTACCATTTATTTTGTTTGTTATAAAAAGGCGAAAAAAGAACTTTTGAATATTTACATCAGAAAGTCGGGAATAGGAAACGGAAAATGGTTTATTACAATCTTTTAACTTGATTATCTGTACTGAAGGAATCCTTCAGTATAATCATCGCTAGTTGTATATAAAATGCATACTGATTACTGAAGGCATTTCGATGACTATTTTGTATTAATATCTATCGATTCATATCATCCTATAATTCCATCACTATCATCTAACTTGGTGGTGCTCTCAACCATTTCAGGTGTTTGTAAGATAAGGGTTTAAAAATTAAACTTACGCTGGATTTATCATATGCCAGGCACAGTCACAATTTGTTTTTAACTGGATCATGGGCGCTAGAGACAGGTTAATAGAAAACTCAAACTTGTGAGGTTCTGTGGTTTAGATTATAATCTTAAACAATATGCACGAGTAAATTAACAAAACGATTGATTTGAATAATAAATCTCGAAAGACAAGTTTCAACACCATAGTTTGTTCAGAAAATATCTGCATTATACAGAGCTCTATTTCGTAAAAATGTAAAGACTGGCCTGGTCAAACTATCGTACGTTAGACTGTAGGCGATCTCTTGAATTTGCAGATAACATCGCAGCATTATGGAAAGGCGTCTTGGTAAATGTAAAATGATATTACGGTTTCAAATTAATTTGATTGTATACTTATATGTCAAGAGTTGTGTCAATATTGAGATGAGTTCGATAAGTGGTTGATAATAATTTGTCGAGGAAATAGAAGAGTGTACTTGAAGACCAGATCCTTATGAAAAATACGTGTTTTTACATTTATCTGCTCCAGACTACAAACATGGGCGGTCTCAATTGGTCAAAAATGAATACAGTGGATTTCGTCTACAAAAATGGTTCATCTTTTCTCCAACTCCATTAGAGGAAACACGAAAAGTAAATTTTTCGTATGACGTTTGATTTTACCAACGTGACAGGGTCAAAGTAAACAGAGAAAAATCAGCATGAACTGTAGTTTTGTATTCACTTTGGGAATGAAAATGACGGCTAATATCAAAAACAAATACTGGGCCAAACCAATACTGAGGTACTTAAGAGATGAAATTAAATGGATTTTACCAGGTTTATCATTTAAAATCTAACACCATAACGTTTAAATCCACCACTCTGACGATATCCAGTACCCATCTCAAATTTTTGTGGTTATTCTTAATGGTAGTATAGAAGTTATGAATAATATTTTTTGCGTGGTTTGGGTTTTTTGTTGAGTATGACGTCGATAATTGTCTCATGAAGAATACATGACAAATATTATCCGGTATGCAAAAATATCCTCAAGACTAACCATGAATCGCTTGGTTCGCAACAACTATCGCCATGGTGGTTGATTCTGAATGACAAATCCGGCACAATATAAAAATTTTCCCTTGAAATTGAGAGAAATTTATTTAGCGAATGATACTCTATCTGGTTATTTTCCAATGAGTGAATTTCAACTTCACTTTATTATAAATAATTTGACATTTCGCACTTATTTAATCTCGAAGTCGTTCTCTTTTACAACACGGGACGAAAAATGTTGTAAATCCAATCTCTTTTTGAACGTTTAACTGAGCATTACATACCACGGATGGATAAACTTACTTCTGAGGTTAGACTGTCCCAGTAAGACAACGAATATCTCGTTTAACCTTCAAAGCCATTTGATGAATCATGGGTATAGTCTAGCTCGAATACTTTTGATACCCATAATTTGAAGGTAACTCAAAATTTGAATACTCTATTTCTGTTAACTATGTTTTGAAATCATGGATTCTGCAAACGTTTTTATGCCATAGCGTGAAATAATTTTCATTAAGTAACCTTTAATACGAAACTTGAGAAAATGAGCATAATATATCATTCAATACATGATAGATCCCAGGCTTTTAATTCACATATTATTCACCTGAGATATTATGTATAATCTTAAAATAGATTTAGCAAATTTCTCTGCAGATTAGTTTGCTCAAAATCATTTTTTTTAAATACAAAGACTTTATCATGAATAAATAGATGGGTGTCAAAATACGAAGGAATAAATTTTAAAAGAAAGATGGTATTTAAATTCGGAGTCCTCTTTGTATTAGATCAATATTCTTGATTAAATAGTAGATAGAGCCTTAAAATGTAAATATTTACAGATTACTAATTTCTTTTCAGAAAATTATCTGTCCACTAAAATTGTAAGTTTTATTCTTCCTCAAAACGTGAAAATTTGGCTTGGAATCTTCCACTTTTTCAGTATATATGTTTCTTTAAACAAATGCATGATAATCTTAAAATCACTTCAACCCGATTTTTGTTTAAAAATAATTCATTAAAATACCAAACACCTCATGGTGCATCCATCATAATAGAACTTAATAATCGATTTTTAATTTATCGCACAATTTTATATCCATGAGTTGTTGATCTGTCGTTCAGAACCGATTTTTGAGGCTGATGTCTGATTATGTCTCATAGATGGTCTTCAGGAATATTTCTTGAAATTTATTCACCTCATACATTGTTGTATAGCCGAATATTATTTTAACATAATCAGCGACCACGCGTCAGGATTATCTATGCCTTATCACGAGATTTCATTCCATTTTTCGTGGTTGTAAAGGAAATTCAACATTGGGTGATCGTTCATCGATGTGTTATCAGTTAAACACTTTCAACAATTGATACCTCGCAAATAAAATTGTCAGAGCTTTTCTTTAACATTTATTCGGTATAAATTATCACCATCCGCCTTTTCTTGACCGAAAGATTAAAAACATTTAAATATATAAGTAATATGTATATTATTGGTGTTAATGCCCACCTAACAAAGTTCTTCAACTATTTCCTTGGCTAGTACCTTCAATTGGATCAGATAGGATAGTTATGAACCCATCTACTATAAAAGCATTCAATATTGCCCTACTTCCTCATATGCCTTTCTGGTTAGACGTTCATTCATCGGATAATAAAACCGAGCCAAATTGAAATTCTCTTACTGTTATAAAAAATATGAGTTTAAATTAAAAAAAATATAATTCGACTTATATACAGTTGACAAAAAACGAGACCAATATCGTTAACTTCAATTGTTATTTGCAAAAAGTTCAAAAATAATCAGTAAACTACTTCCCAATCATCTAATTGTTTATTTCAAAACATTCCACAAATGCTTTTCCTATACCTAATGAGTAAGATCATCGAATATTGTTGATTATTCCGAATTTACTCCCAAAAAGTTTCAAATATTTCAATTTTTGAGAGTTTGTGGCTCAGAGGAACATATATAAAGCATATTTTTAATTTACACATAATAAAAGATATATTTCTAATTCTTAGCTTTATAATGGAGTCTACGAATATTTTGATAGGCTGTCTTAAGTTCAAAATGGAAGAAGAACTAAGGCGTTTGAAAATTGACCACAGATGGAAAGTTTATATTGTTGAAAAGGATGTAAGTATTTACCCATAATTAAGTCTTCGGAGAATCAGTATTGTATTATAGCCCCAAAATCTGCGAAACCCTATATCAAAATACATCAGAATTCTTACATCCGAAAACAGAAATTTATCACTTCATTTGTATTCAGGTAAATTTCAACAATAAACTTCTATTCGTTTTAGAAACTCAACTTAACATTTTTCGGAAACTTAAACGAATATATTTCGGTTGCTTCATCACAAAACAATTTTGCCCTGCAGGTGCCTTCGTTTGAATAGCTCCAAATTATAAAGGCGATAAAAATGCTCAGACACAGCTCGTTCTATGACGATTCACATAAAATCCGGCGTAAAAATTCTTATCGTATCATTTTCAAAGTTCCAAAATTAAAATGACATACTATTGAAAAATATTAATGTTTCACTCTTCGCACACGTAGGGCATGGGCGTTGTTTCGTAACTCCATCCTTCATAATCGCTGCGAGGCATCTGGTTTGATTCTACTGAAAACTGCTATTCGAAAGGTATTTGCTTCAGTAATACTCAAGATCGATAGGATTTACGGTTTAAGTAGAAGCGAAATTAAAAGCTGGTTTCTTTTATTCTTAAACTTGGCAGGCATCCAAAAAAAAATGCATTTTATCGATACTGGAGGAGTTCAAACTTGTACATTCATATTTTCAGGTTTTTTGTATTAGCGTGGTTCGACGTTAATTCTAGTCGAAATTTTTTTGAATTTTTTCCTGCTAATAACTCTTCTATCCATTTGCAGTAATGACATTATCCAGCAACAGGGAACGAGAAGGTTTTCATTATCATCCATCTATCAGAATTACGTCCTTAAGATAAGATAAATATGTTGAACATAATCGTCACCGGTTCTCTAGACGAGGTAGGAGGTTCTGGCGCTGCTTTCTATACATGCTTTGGATATAATAATCCCAGATAATAAGTATTATCGAGTTGCAGAATGTTACAATCCTAAAAGAAAACTATTATCAATAGATATGCAGTCAGCCTTTGATTGAAGACAACCCGATATCCTCCATCAAGTCTCCAATCGGATCTAGTCAACGCCATACCCACGAAAAGTAATACTTAAGTATGTGGGTGGGTCTACAGCACCCGTTCACTTTTCCTTAACTTGTACTTTTAGCTGTCCAATATAGTTCATCTGTAAAAGCTCGCATCATTATTCACCGTTTTCCTATTTTCGGTTTTGTCATAGCCCATTATTTGTGTTACCATGCTAGATCTAATTTCGCTTCTCTCTTTTCAAAAATATGAATCGACGAATACATCCAAAAGCTCCCGACTCAACACCACCTCATTCTTACTCGACACCAATAGATTCAGACGGCGTTTAACCTGCCAACCAAATTGCCTAAATGATACTGAACCACCACGGCTGACCTTCACCCTTTATTATAATCCACAAAATTATGGTCATTGGAAAGTGTTATTTACAGGTGAAAGAATTTTTGTTATCTGTTTTAAGGAAAGTCTAGACATTTCCCGTTGATGTACAGATAATCTCTTGATTCCTCTATAAAAAGGCCAAACCACGGTAGATTTCCATTCAAACCCATATATCGTTAAAACTCAAGACAACGACAGCCAGTTTTCCCAACTAATTATATTCTATGATATCATATAGCTATAAAATTTGCATTACTTTTAATCTGTTATACTGGGGAGAGGAGTTACAGCACACTCTTTACATGCCTATTTTATCTATCGCGCGCGCGGCAAAAAATAGCCGTGGAAAGTGATGATCGTTGATTTTTTGATCTCACATTTATCTATATTTGCTTGAAAAACCAACTAATAAGGATAATAGCGAGCTCATGGGACCTTAAGGCTTGTTACACGTATAATTGAGTAAAATCTGAATGCAAGTGTCGTTTTGTTCAATACTGCAGAGTTTAATCTTCTTTATAATAATTTTTTTTACATTGATGTACTTTTTTATGAAAAATTCTCATATATATGTTTCGCGAGAATAAAACGCCTCAGTTCACAACATCCACATTCAAATATATCCATCATCACACGATCAGTAATAAGTGTGATAACGATGTCGTGTAAAGAAAGTTAAAAAAAATGTTAAAATAACCAATTTAACATAGAATCGTCAGAAATGATGGAAAGGTTATTCCTATTGTAAGATACAATAATCTAACTAACCGCCNCGTGGCGTCTAATCACATTTATGTCTTAGTCGGGTTCCTTCGGTATCCTACACTATCTTTGATTAAATTGATATTTTCTTTTTATTAAATCCAGAAATGATTGAAAAACATCTTTAACTATTTGCCATTTGAAGTAAAATTCCGTAATGTAATCTTACTCATGTTAGCCTTACGTGTACTGTTTGTTCCTTAAAACGTTTTAAGAACCAGCCACATATTCTCAATATTTTGTGTGTGGACGTATGGTAACAACAAATCTACAAAATTATTGCCACGAATGACTTCATGTATATAACCATATTCCTCTAAATTTGAATATGCCTTCCACTATCGCTTATTATCCTTGTATAGAGCCTAACTCTTCTTTGTACGACGATTTTCTTTCCGGAATTTTTGCTATTTTAATGGGATATCTGCAATTTGGACACTTCATATTTTCGGAAATTAAAAGATTGGTCCAAAGGTATTCAAATGTAGATTATCTGGTCAATAAAATTTCAAGTAAATCTGGCAATCTCATTCTAAACATGGAAATGCTCGCGCGCGTTCATAGATATTGGAGATATGTTTTACAGTGACCCAGTTAGAATTTCGAATTTATAACTCAACAGATATGTTATAATTAGCATATATGTTGTGTTAATCAATGAAAAACTGGCTGTCGTTATCTTAAGTTTTACCCATATATCTTTTATGAGACATTTAATAGGTTTCCTTTATCAATCCAATCTCCTTTGACATACTCCACTTTCTGTTTACAATTTTATTATTAATTCAAGCATTAAATGGTATTTTAAAATGATTTATTGGCATTGCTGAGATAATCAACATTCTATTTCCGATTGTCTCCTCTGTTTCCCGACGCCGCTTGCAAAAACAAAAGCCACAAAACATTGCATCACGGATAGTGAACGAATCACATCAAACAAACAATCGTCCAAAACGTGTTATAAACATCCTATACTCACCAATCGAAAAATGTATGTTCCCTCAAACATAGGCATTCATTTGTTATTCTCTCTTTTTACGATATCAACTAATAGTGAATTTAAATCTATTGAAAATGAGAACCAAATAAACTATTGAATAAACCATCAGAGGTTGAAATGGGATTGACGCTTCGCTAAATGTTTTGAAGTGTTGTAACTCTGACCATTTCGTTGACAAAGTTTTTACAACATCACATTACTTATGACGATGAGGAAAAATGAATGGGATGTGAAATTTTAATTAAAGGCATGATTTTTTTGATGCTTCAACACCAACACTCTCCCAGTTTATTGATAAGGAGTTGGTTATAACTATCCAATAATTTTTCAATAAAACCAAGGGATAGATTTGTATATCTCATCACAAATCAGAATTTGTTTTTGTTGATGCTGAAATTTGCTTATTTTACAATATATCTCAAGCGCCAAACATCTCGCACTCTACGTTCAACTTTAAATTTGACAGAAACACTTAGATAGCTGGTTGGGTTATTGTGTAACAGTAATAGGTCATTTCAACTTTCAGAACAAATTTATGTAGGCGCCATCAGACATGTTATTGCTCGCCTATAGAATTTTCTGTTTAAATTTAAATGTTTATGTACACATTGAATAAATGTTCGAATTCGAATACTTTTCACAAGAAATCATAAAAATATGTAGCATATTACCCATATTGCTGGAATTCATGCTCTGATATGGGTCTCCTTTAATATTTATACAATTAAAGAGATTTCACGTTGATAAGATGCTTCCCTATTCTGAGTTTCAGGCCAATTTTATTCATGTTTTGATGAGTAAGCGATAATGATTACTCTATATTTCATTTTATCCTTTATTCAAAGCATCATTTTAGGACTAAGACTGGCGGAATATTAATGAAACAAGATTGGAACGATAGAAATACCAGCCCTGAGAAGTCATTAGAAGACAGTTTTGCTCTAATGAACAAATATGCCTCAGATGCTGATTTAGATGGTATCACTTGCTTTATTTGTAGATTTTAAGAAATCGGATATTTTTATCTATACATTGGTCTCGGAAACCATGTTCCAATTCAAAAAAGATAGACAGAAAGATTTTTTCAAAAGTAAGTTACGAAAAATAACTAGTTTGTATCGGTAACTCTCAGTTGGAACACATTTTAAGATCTATTGATTTAACTGCCAGTTTTTAAAGTAGTTTACTTAGATCCTTTTGTTTTCCGACGGACTAGAAATGATATCAGTGATTTTATTCGATGTTTCATCAATGAAGCGCTTAAAATATGTCAAGGCCTTTTAAGCGGCGATTCGTGGGTAATCGAGGACAACGCACATGTTCGGTCATCGTTTGCCATGTGTTCGCTGGTGAAAATTTTATTGGATTCGTATTATTGTACCATCGAAGTTTATCATTTATTAAAAAGGGATTTATATACTTAATCGAAAAGGAATGGATCAACTACGGCTTCAAGAACTTTAAAAAAGAAAACCCTCACTCTGATGACAGTATGTGATGATATTGATCGTTTTTAAAATTTTAACGTGTCTTGAATCTACAACTAATAGATTTAGATTTTGAACATTAAAAACGCTCCAATTTTCATCAAGTAATCCACTTCTACGTGTTTACATTGGAAACCCAGCTGCTAAACAACAATTTTTCCCATCAATTCTGCTTTTAACATCGATATTTTTTAGATTAGACTTCAGATTTAATGACATGCTCCTTAAGTAATAACATCGAATCCATGGAATCGTGACTCGTGAAATGAGTAAAATTGCCATTTTCTTAGCCTAGTTATTTTTTCAAGGTTATGCAGTCGTGTGTTGTCGTAAATAAACGGACGCAACTTTAAAGATTACTTAAGATATCAAAAACTTTTAATGATTTATAATTTTTAAGGTTTTGATGCTCAATGCCATTTAATCTGTAGGATATATACTTTTAGCCAATCTCTGTTTGTTATTCCGAATCAAATATAAATAGTTCAATTTTTATCGAATTGAAATTTACACATCTTCCTGAATTTAAGACAAACGTCCTTTTTGTCTTAACATAATTGCCGCATTCCAGAAATTAAAGTGTAAATTGATCATGAAATCTACCTGAATCAGATCAACGCAAGACCATGTTTACATTTAATGATGATGAATATATCCAAAAAGCCAGATCTTATCAGGTTTATTCTGATGGGTTACGATTGATTTATTAGAAAAATTCTGAATCCTGGATATTAATTTCCACATTGTCACAATCATAATATCATTTTTTTATATGATCTTTTACTATTTTTCGTTCTAATTCTAAATTTGCGTTGGTTTTAAATTGATAATCATCTGATATCGTTGATGTTTTTCACACGATAATGTAACCTTATTATGATTTTACCTTTTAATAAATATAATTAGAAATTTGATAACCTTAGAATCACTTTTCATTCCTTATACGCTATTTAAATATGTGATCATGTTCCTGTTTTATACTCATCAACGTTTTTTCGAATTCGATCATCGATTTCTGGTTCGTATGAAATTCAATTCAGGATTCAACCCATGAAATATCATTTGAAGACGCTGCTAATCATAAATTTGTGAAATTTGGTACAAAGGAACTTAGAAGAAGTGAATCTAAAAACAAACTATATGACCCCCAACTATCACTGTTTGAATCACATAAAGATACATTGGTGTTTGACAATGTAAGTATTTTGAACGAATTTCTGATTATTTATTTCTAATTTAATTAAGATACGTAAAATCATTCAATTTATTAGTTTTTTTAGATTCCCTGCCCATTGAATATTTACAAGGTCTTCTGAATTGAATGTTGACATAATTTATTTTCTCTTGGATTGATCAGGACATCCAAAATAGGTCTCATATACGCTTGAATAAAAAATCGTTTTCTTTAAACTATCAGTTATACTCTCATCCATTGACCTTGTTGATCTTTCAGCTTCTACAATTCACGAATCAATCGACTATTTCCATGAAGTTGAACTGAATTAACACATTCCATTTTCTGTAATGTTGTACAAAAATTAGAAAGCTATAACTGAAGGGTTTTGATTTTTACGATGATTAACCCAAAATTTCAAATAACATCTGAAGAATCAAATCTTGAAACAAACACTTCATCTCTTTATGATGATAATGATTCCCCAATTATTCTATCCCTAAATATCTATCAAAATATTTGATTTTCACGAACAATCGAAATTTATTTTTTGATTACTTTTGGTCAGTTTGGTGAATTATTATGAATAAAGTAGATTGGATACACGTTTGAGGGTTACACATTAATAAATATTAAACGCTTTTCCATACGTTCCATTTATGTTAAAAAATGATTTTGATTTTTTAAACGTTTAATTAATTGAATCATTCTTAACATCAGGTTGGAGATGTAATATCATCTGAAATATGTAATGAAAATACACTTAAAGAGTTTTGGACCAGATATCAACACGATCGAACACTTGATGTATCCATTACAGGAAATATGATGGAAAAGATTAAGTTAAACGATGAACATGTGACCATTTAATTTAGACTATATTTATCTTTCAAGAGGATGTTTTACTTTCAATGATCCAGAGTTTAAAACCCAAACTCTGTTGAGTCGTATTCACTGATCTTCATCACCATTTTAATGAAGAATCATTAAATAAGTGTTAAAAGCCAAATGGAAACCTCAAATATTTGTATTCGACTGCAACCAATTCTTTCAACTTGGATATCATACATATATACAATTAGGGATCTTGTCGATTCATCTGTCACCACAATTAAAAAACAAGTTAATGATAAATGAGATGATGAAAATTACCATAAAAATGTTTATTAAAACATACCCTAATTGGTGGTCTAAAAATACCATTCATTGAATTCCAATGAGGTTAATAAATATTCAGTTTCATACCAATCGTGTTTAATATTTCTTATCATATAAACGACATTGCAACCGGAGAGGCACACAGTTGTAATATGACAGAACCTACAGTTAATCTGAAGAAGGGAGGCAGTCGGTTGTGTATAGCATCCCAATATTAAGTTTACATTACTATGGTCAATAGAAATTGGCCGACACACTACTGTCCGATCCTTCAAATATAACATAGGTGCCAGCAGGAATTAAAAGAAGCGATCCATTAATGAAGATATCGTTATTTTTCAGATGTCCTCTAGTCTAATTATTCAGGTTTATCTAACCCTTGGTTATTGATCGTTAAATTACAAAAAAGTGCAGAAGAGCTTGGTAACAGGTTTAATAATACAAGATAAATTTCTGACATTCGATGGTTAATATTCATAAGCAGACAGGAACAGGAAGTATCATCAAAATAATGAAATACCCTCAATTGATACCTTATATTGCCGATAGAAGAACAACGGTATATGGTTTAAAAAATGTGCTAATGTTAAAAGTTAGAAAATGTATTTTTAGTCATAAAGAAATTCTTGTTTTATTACCCGGTGTATTTATCAAAAAATGACAGTTAATAAATCATGGTACCACTCATGCATTCTGATGAATTAACATTTATCAAATCCATCATGGGAAGGTTCTTATTAAACACATTAAGCGATTCCATTCAATGACTGTAAGATTGATAAATTTCATAGAATGAAAGAATATCTCAAATTACAAATATTAACGCTATGGAAAACGAATAAATTTCAATTATCATGAGACTCCCCAGTGGTAAAGCCGCAGAAACCTTCAAATGAAAATCACAGAATTGAAACTAACACACCTAAACTCGAGACGAACATCACGAAATGTCCAAGAACATTGGACTGGGTGTGAATACGCATCCAATACAGAATAACCATAAATTGACTGGGCGGAACTGAAGGAATAGAAGAATAATCACTATACGAACTCTGATGTCAATGATAGCGATAGAATGTTATTAACTCTTGAAACTAATAAAAACAGTTGAAATTTTATCCATCTATAAATCGACACTTTCCAACATAAGACATGAACCCCACTTTGAAATGAATCAATGATATTCATAAAAGGCACAATTAAAGTATGAATGGGATCGATTGATTATAATTTACCCAATTTCTTCCTACTAAGGAAATAGTCCCGTGGTATCTCGAACCTAGAGGGTTAGTGTTTAAAAAATTCGAGCATAAACCTATCTTACATATAGACATGTTGAAAGTGCCCTAAAAAGGGCTTGACCTCTACATGGATGATCAAGTTTTGACAACTGTCTCATTCGCCGTCTCGTTAGTATCCACACAAGAACTTGCTCGTGCATGTTGAAATACCTCTAGACTTCCCAAAAAATATTGTGAATTTGTGAACATTCAAAAGTTGGCCTTCTATTTTTTCTAATCATGACAGATAATTGATATTTAATGAAGTATTTGACTCATGCACTGACAATTAAATATTTTTTTAAATATCAAATTTGTTACTTCCTGTGGGATGACATAATACCCGTTATTACAACCATAATAGCAGATATTTATACACTCAAATTTAGGCACAAACTTTTAAGCAACTTGAAGAAACGTCCAATTATTACAATCTTTACCCCGAAATTGTTTCTTATATCAGGGCTATAGTTTGCAATATTGTGTTCAAAAATGGGTTAACAGGCTAATAAAAATGACTTTTGACGATTGGTTATCTGAAGTTGTGATCGAGAGGTACATATAGCATTATCACAGGGTTTTCGGTCAAAATTAGCGTAGGTCCAATCTAATTTAGTGCGTCTGGTTGTTTTGCGGCGGTTTCAACCGCGATTCGGACTGGATAAAATCCCAATCGGACTAGAAAATAGCTAATTTTGACATAAAACCCTCTATTTTTGTCTCATTAGGTAATTTTGATCAAATAAGTTTGATTTTTCCAAATATTATTATATTGTTAAATGACAGTTTTGGATGAAGATATGCATGTTATATTACTTAGCCGAAAAATGATTAAAAAAGTGAATAATATGGCATCATTTAGACTTAATATTTCTTAGATATCTAAGCAATTTAACATCTTCTTTGCTCTCATATTTTTCTTAAATGAAGTCATCATATTCTGAATCACTAAAAGGATCTATAGTCTCGTGCACTTGAAAATTATCAGTTGTTTCAACCTCATGGATTTCTGTTTCATTCTCATTGATTTCTGTTTCATTCTCATTGATTGCTGTTTCAGTCTCATGGATTTCTGTCAAAATAATCCTTACCTTCTATGTTGGATGAAGAATCATCTGTAATTTAGAATATTTACCTTTTTCTTGATTTATGACCAACATCGCCTTTTTTAACTGAAGCACTATTGGTTCAAGCACGTCAGATTCACCCTTTTCTACCGTGAACTTTATGGTCTGATCTTTACATTTCACAGTTTTCTCTTTGAGGTCGATATGTTGTGATATTCTTGCACTAGCGACCAGAGCTCGATAAGATATCCGACCTACCTCCAGGTGGTGACGAGTAAGGGGTAAATATACACCGAACTCCTTTAATAATAACAGATGAGTCTAACACATTTATCTCAAGTTCAACAACCAACTCATTGCTGTCCTTTCTGAACATGAATCTCATAAAATCTCGACGGAAAGTTCCTACATGCAGCACCAAATCAGAATCATTGAGCTCGTGGTGTTTTCTGAGTTTACCAAAGGATTACCCGTCCATGTTGATATTAAAGACGGCTGAGAAACTCAATTTAAAACTTGGATCCATCATCTTTGGTTTGATAACCTGGTATTAAAATTGATTAACAATGCTATTTGATGTCGATAAAAACGACAGGAGTATAGTGATCAAGGGAATCATTATGCTTGAGAAATTTGGAATTGGATTTTTGTAGTAGAACGACCGGTACTTATCTAATATTTGTTCAAAACTCTATCAGAATAAAAATGATTATTCTCAACCTGAAATAGTGATAAGTTGGGATTTTTGGTCACATTTTTAAAATCGATAAAATGCTCATGCTTCTCAATTTCAAAGACCGACCTACAAAATGTGGAAACAGGCCACTTTTCTGAATTTGTTCAAATGATTTCTTTAATTTTGTACATTTTCAAATATTATTTCAGGCAAATATTATAGGTGTTGTGTATTTGATAGTGTCACTTTTAAGACCCTCAAATACTTATAAATATAGTCTTTCAAACTTTTCTATAAAATAATTCTCCAGAAAGTCCACATTCATTTTTTGTAATGAATAGATTGACTAAAGTTTAATTTTTCAGCTATACAAAAGTAACTGGCATAGAATGTTTCATCCAGGTTAGAACACAATCACGATCTGTTTCAACCTTGATAATTGGGGATCCTATTTGAACATCGAATTGTACACGACATGAAACCTGTTCTAGTTATTTAATTGATCCACCACTCTTGATATCTAAAATTTAATCCAGTCGGGTGGAAGATGATCCATTTAGTACCACCGATCCAACATACAGAGCTCCTCAAGACTAAAGACACTACCTGAATCTCGAAGAAAATATAACTTAAATTAAACAAAACTTTTAGATATGTTTGCAATCACATATAGTGTTATTAGATGTGCGGGGTTTGGCTGAGCAGTTCTGTTATTTGTCGAAACGCCTGGTCAACAAAAACCGAAAAACCAGACAATCGTTTGCCATGCTTTTATTCATTGATTGTATATTCTGCATTAAGCTAATGCTATTCAGTTGAATGATCCCAGAAGGCAAGCAGGCGATCAAGGTCCTTTTATGTGCCGCCCTCAAAACAGGTAGAACAGGTGCCCAGAGTGGAAGACTGACCCCACTAATAACCTCATGGTATGAGTCAAGATCCACCTGGACGTGCTGTGGCCGGCCTTCCAGAAGTGCTCACCAACAGAGGCTAACTTGCTCCACCCTGTGACGAAAATCGCCCTGCTCTACCGTGTGGCGAACCCTATAGAGCAGTTTTAGTTTTAATCCTTACCCCTATTCAGCTGAGTGCAGCTCAAACCAACTTTCTGTTAATCGAAGGCTCCCCTGCACGTATATTGACTTCCTAAAAGATCAAGAATTCGAAGCTTTACATTTGGGTCGCCCAACTGTAACCGAACGATAAATAAAGTTTGCGAACATTTATATGTCCTTAAATCAAGTAAAAATCCTCAAGTCGGAGTATAAACCTTCTACTTAGTGTGATTTATTTGATATTATTAATCAGTTCGGGAAGTCACTAATAAATAAAACAGATGATATCTTCATTAGAATAAAAGTAAAAATGGTAATTTGGAGAATTTAAATTTCTCAACAAACAATAGATAAGTTCAATCGTGAAGTTTTGACACTGTACATACTGTAAATAGAATAATTACAAAAATGGTTATTGTTTGGCATGTCCCCATACTTCTGATTCTCTGCATTGTCAATACACAGTACTTCCACGACAGCCACATATGATGATATCTTTGATGCATTGGTAAGGACACCCTTCAAAGAAATCATTCCTTTATACAGTCTGCACAAAAACGTAAAAGCATTGACAGATGTTTACCAATCCATTCGTGCCACAGGAAGCACAACTGATACTGATGTGAATTAATTAAAAAGGAGTGTGTCCAAAATCTGATGAAACCTCTTCAATACGTGTTGTCCATTCCGCTTACCAATGCAGCCATTGACCGCGTTTTCAATGTTCTGACCAACCTTTGGTTAGAAGAACCTACAAGATTGTCGGTTGAATCTATCCCGAGTGAACTACTGGTCTTTTTCCGGTTGACTTCATCTTGCCAACAATTTAAAGACAATACCCTTGAACAAACATCAATCAAGGCAACGAAAAATGATTCTAAATATTACAAATAATGTATCTGGCCTCATTATTATTACTCAAAAAGCAGTTGATTTTATTCTAATTGCTGAATACGTTGAAAAATGAAAAGAAATTCTCAATATCTGTAAATTGTTGTTATCTCAAATCGTAAAACCTATGGAAACAAATCAACAGTTTCAATATGTAATACATAGTTTCATATTTGTTATAACATTTTTAAACTCGAAACTCCGTTTTGGAGTGTTGCGTGGCTCCAGTTTATACAGAATTTAACTGCCAATCTATACGTTAAGTTAATGTGAATATGTCTCGCTTTGTTATTTAACCCATCTGGAAACCCTAGTGAGCGATAAATCTATTTTACAACATTACAAAAGAGAAATCAATTTGTGAATTTTTAAAAATCGAATTAATGAGTTCATTTTGATGATAAGGAATCTGTTTTTTGATGATATAAAATTGTGATAATTTCCACAAATATACAGATGAGTATTTGAGCATTTGATATCAGTTTAATTAATATTTTGACATATTAATGGGTGGATCATTTAAACATAGCCCTCATAAACCATTTCGCATAAATTAAAAAATCAGAAAGAAGTTGTTATTGCTAATTATTATAGAGAACTTACGCTTAAAAAGTAGAACTCGGAACTTTATTCTTGCATTTAGTTGTAAGATGGATATTAATGATGATTTTTTGTAGCAGTGACCATTTTCTCATTATCAAAATGTGAAGAATCCGATGAATATCCCAATTGCCTTGAAGGAATTGCTCTATTTTTATTAAAATTATTTTGGAAAGGCGAAACCAATTATCTTAAAGCTATATAAAGCGAAATTTTATGCAAATTTAAGCCACAATTAGATTTAAATGATTGTTGAACATTACCAAAAGATATAAACACATCAAGGCTTTCAATTAAACATATCATGGATATGAAAAACTTCAAAATTATGGTTTGTCATTTTCTTGACATCAACCAAACATTGACACGGCCTCGAGAATTGATATAATATTAACTAAGGTCAATTAGAATGTCACACCATGACAGAAAACAGCTAAGGATGAACCAATGGCTATGAATATCTAGTCTGTATTCTATCTTCAAGTCGTCATATTCATCAAAGGTTATTATATCATTTATAATCATTAAATATAAAAGTTTTAAGCCTATTAAATTGATTCCACGCTGTTTTTTGTATAAAGCTTCAATTTATAAAATTATTCATTGATCTTAAGGCCTTTATTTTCTTTTGTTGTTCTTAATCAATATTGATAAACCTATGTTTTCTTTCTCAGAATTTCTATATAACTCAATGATTAATCGTTACTTAAATATTTGCGGTATGTTGTTAAATTTTAATTATTATCAACTTTTGCTGTTTGTCATCCGAAAATAAAAATAAATTGCAAATTTTGATACAGGTTTTTCATCAATGATCGCGCACATCTTATTTGATATCTCGCTAACCCTCTTTATTCAAACATTCTAAAATGTCAAAACCGTACGGGAATGAACCAATAGTATCATTTATTTAATAGCACGTGATTTGTTTTCCTAGGAATAAATCGAAGAATTTTATGTTGTGCGCGATTTATGATAAAAAACTGTATTATTTTGGAACTTATTTCTGAGATTAAGTTGTTAACTTTTAGACATACATTTTTGGATTAATAAACCCTCATTTATTTTTCAATATTTTTTGAAAAGTTGAAAAAATGCCCTATAGTAATTCAAACATCATATTTATTTATGACTATTGAAACACATAATTTTAAATATATTTCTAATTTATTTTGGGTACTCATTCACCAAATGGCTATATTATTTTTGCTTTTAAAAATCACACGTCTAAAAAGGATTTACTAGTTTTTGGACCACTCATATTTTCCAAACGTTATCCACCTTGATTTTCATACTTAATGATATTTATGCAACGATTTTTTTTTTATTATAATTCAATAAAAGAACGAGAAATACTCATGACTTTTGGACAACTTTACAGTATCATAAAAAATCTGCACATTATGACAGTGTATATTTTTTTCCGATAAAAATAATAAAACCCTTTCTTACTATATTTCTTAAAGATAAGTTTGTTTGAAGAACATCCTAAATCTGCCAACCTTAGCACCTTTCTTATCGAGAAAAAATTATGCAATGTTAATCAGAAATCTTCCGTGATAATTTTATCAAATAATCTAGTTTTAGTCTGGACCATATTTTAGAGATAAGACCTAGAAACGAAATACAGTTTCATATTTTCACACTTGTTATTAAAACATGAGTAAAATAACCAAAATATAATAAGATATCAAGGATTAATTTCGATACTTTCAGAATATAATTTAGAAATTGCAGCCAGTTTTTGTGAAATATCTTTAATATTTGTTTAATAAACGGTATAACTTTTACATATCACTTCCTAAGCATTTAAAAAGTGGTTTTAATGTTTTAATAGGTAGAAAACAACTCAATAAATATTTCAAAAAAAACGCACAAACCATTTAGTCATACACAAAGAAGTTCAGTGTCACAATAATTGACGATTTTCTTAACTCCTATTCACGTTTTCTGAACTCTTCCTATCATAACGAATAATTTCACAGATTACCTATGATGCTTAAAGGTTAATATCTTGTGTTTTTTTATTACTTTAAACATAAATCGATGGGTTTAATCTGTTTCCAGGAAATAAAATATGTTTCAAGCACGATAGAGTTAAGAGAGTTCAATACTATACGATCAATCTTTCATCTGTTTGAAAATAAACATATTCGTCATTAAACACTTCAAAGTGATTCTGAATGATTTAACTAATAGTATACCCGTTATTTTTACCATACTTGTCCCACTAGCATCTTTAATTCCGTTCCAAGACCATACTTTATCAAGTACAATTTGAAATCCATTGCTCTATTTTTTTAAAACATAACCTCTCAACCATGAACCAAACATTACGTTAAATATTAACATGGTAGACAGAGCAAATTTAGAGAGTTTATGATCAAATTAGTGAAATGTCTCTCACAAATTAAACAAAATAATCTATCAAATCAGTTAAACGATACCAATACTCAGGTGCATCGTTTTCATCAAACTACTTTCAGCTAGGCAAGCAAACAATACCTGAATATAAATTAAGAATAAATGACAGAATTCTGATGATTAATTCGTCAATAACTGTTATGTTTGAGTAGATCCCGCATTAATATTTGTAAATTCAACTCTGAAGATTGCTTGAGTGTAAACGTTTTCCATAAATATATAGATGTTGAAAATATCAATATTTACCATCCAGCAACCTTCTATTTTTAAAAATCGACGAAATCTTACAAGAGATTAAATCTTAATATTAGAGTTTCAGAAACTCCAAATTAGATTGTATTAAAAGAGATGATAAAAATGAGAAAAACATAAAATATGACTAACCTATCAAATTATTTCTTGAAGTTTTACAAGATCGGCAATTAACCGTAAATTTTACATTGATTCACTAAAATAACATTCGAAATAAACATGTGACTTAAGTTTGATTCTATTCATCTTTCTAACTTATCCAATAAGAATTTCACAAGGAGGTGGCAACGTTAAATAAATGGGATGAAACTTCAGTTTCTTTTTATAGTTTGATCACGAATTTTGAATTTATATCCATGAGTCTAAATTTTGAAAAAGAATATATGGATGATAGACCGCCAAGATAATCTGAAATATGAGAACCTTTACAAAATATTAAGTGGATTTGATTTGAGGATGACTGGTCAGATCGACATTAATTATTTAAGTTTAAAATATAGATTTAGAACCTGGAAATCAACTGATTTTTACAAAACTATCACTCGCGTAACTAAATACAATTCCATAAACTTCGCCATTAACAAAATATTTCATGAAAGTTACAGCAAACGGATATGACTATTTTCTGAAGATTAATGTAATCATAATAATAAAAGATGTGATAAAAGGTCAAAAAATGTGTATTTCTCTAAAGTATAAATATTTTCAAACAGATCAATTTCAGACCGTTAACTGGATGATGATTATGCTGATTTTCGAAATTTAGGGTTTAAGTGACTCGAAAATCACAGGGCCGAGAATTCAAACCCCATAAATCAAATAAATTGAAATCCATTAAGAGAGGGATAACAGAGACCTAGCAATAAGAATAAATCATCATTTTAGAGATTACTGCCAATTTGTTTGTTGATAAGTTCGATCTTAACACTCCATGAAGGGATTGTTAAGAGAAATGCTATGTGGTAATCGCGAAGGAAGGATTACCTGAAGACAAGATAGGATAACGAGGTAGATGAAAAATTCATGGATGATAGGAATAATAAAATTAAAAATAATCAACAGAGGTTTGTCAAAATGTGATTAATCATCCGAGAAAAAATTAAAGCTTTGATAATCATCCAAAACATCTTCAGGGGTGCGATCGAGAGTTTCCATGACAAAAAATGTGGAGTAAATCAGTACGAGTATTTGAAAGACAATAAACACGATCAGCACTCTATCCCCGATTTTGTCCTAGTTTTATAAAATAAACGTACCAGAAGAATCGGAAAGATTAGAAAAACGATTGTATTGGCAACCCAATTAAAAAAGGTAGCAACACCCTGAGCAGCAGCCACAGCACGTACAGGGAACATCTCCACTGATATGAACCACACAACAGGTCCTGAGAAATAACGAATAAACATACCGGGACCAAGCTGAAATACCGACACAAACATACAAAGGAAAAACACTTTCAGAGCCGAGTGAGCCTGTTTTAAAATATCAATACATTCGTGTCCTGACTGATTAAGAACGCAATAAATGAGATCATCATCAGGACGAAGCCAATCATCCACAACAACTTTCTTCTAAATTTATGGATCATTGGAGCCTTAAGTTATCGACCCACATACAAATATGACAGAACTTACGAATCCAACAGACGTGACTACGAAACCTGATATATCCGGTTGGTCAAAGCCCAGTGTGGCGAGTATTGAGGGTGCAAAGGCCATGATCTGATAATTATGAGTACCTACAGAGTTGATTCCACACAATTGTTGACCCATATGTAAAACGATCAGCGAAATAGTGGCGAGTCTGAACTTGCGTTCTTTCAAGAACTCAATCACAGTCATTTTCTTGATTTCTGATGATTTTTCACACGATTCCTATCATAAAAGACTATCCAAACAACTAATTCTTCCACTTCTTCAGGTCGAAAATACTTTCCCCGAAGCGATTTATAAACTAAATGAGAAAAACTCTAACTCCTTGTCGTTTTTTCAACATTCTGCGTTTTACTGTAGATAAACTTTGGGCTCTCTTTGGATATAATCACCGCCACACACAAAATAGCATTCAAGATAAAAGTGAGTAAATGAACGAAATTCCAATCATATTTAACAAACTGAGATTAAATACACAAAAAACCCTGTAGAGCGAGACGAAACTTATCAACGCGATTCCGAAATTGATGGCCATTTGTATCAATGGCTTGAAAATTCCTTCCACGCTCGGAGGAAGTGTTTCAAACATGAGTAGTACAGCCGAAACCATTAATCCAGCTATGTTATAAACGTCAAACATGCAGATATACCATCCAGTAACTTGCTAATAAACAATAAAGCTATATGGGAATATCTTGAACAAACTTTCAACAGAGCTCCAAACATTCCAATAACACAGAACAATACAGTGGGTAATTTCCTATGATAAAATAACATCATTACCTCCCATAATTATCTATAATATGGCCACCTAGTATTGATCCAAACAATCCGCCAAACGGGTACAAGAATCCTAGTGTCCAAACAGATGCAGGGAACTTTTTTGAGGTGATATTAGTCTCATTTGGTTTGGCATAATGAAGTTCATAAAAATGTCGTTTAATGTACTGTTGTCAAACTATTTAAACCTCATCGTTTCCAGTACAGGCCACAGCTATTCCCATCATAACAGGTCCGATTAACATCAGACTTGAAACAAAAACCGATAATTTGTCAACTCCTTTATCTTCCATAAGGCCTTCAGAACCACTCTCAGACACTTTTTTTTCAGGATTCATTATAATGGCCACCTCTGCCACATTTTCTTGAATATCCGGTCCCATTAAGGGAGTTTCTAATGAATAAAGTTACATGAATACCATGAGTTTTGGTTTGATCACTTTCCATTCCAAAATAGTTTTATCGTGGCTAAATAAACTCGTAAGTGTTTTCCGGGCCTGAGCTTATAAATTGGTGAATACATCAGATTAAAATTCTAAACAATTTGAATCAATGCAAAACTCTTGTTGATTTTTACACTTCCGACGCGATCAAAACACATTCACTGCATATATTTTGATTTAGTAATCTTTCAATTTTATAACGGTTTACAAATTAAGGAATAGCGGAACTATAGAGTACAACTTACATTCCCATTGTATGATAGCGACATTCAAATAGATCTATAACATTTAAACGTTACAAAAACATCAGAAATACTTGACTGGAGATAGATAATCGAATCAAAACTAATATATTACGTTTTCGCGGGTTCCAACATGTTTTGGTCCAAACAAGGCTAAGTACGATTCATTCAACAACCCGTTACTTTACTCACTCTCACAGTATTTATTCAGAAACAAACAAACACTTGTTAAAATTTGTAATCAGCAACGAATTCAAATAAGAATGCTATTAACATGAATGATACACTGTATCTTGTTCTCTTACATTTTTAATTAAAAATGTATGACGTAATGAACGTGATACGAAATATATATTCACGACACAATGAATGAATCGAGGAAATTTCATATCTGAAAACACGTTATGATTTCATGATGGTAAGTATTTAATATGCATTGAAAAGGCAAATAGGCCATTTTCTCTCCTTTTTTAAAGTCAAAATCGAATATTCTTTATATTAACTTATTAATTATGACTAAAATATAAATCTTATATCTATTTAAGTTCAATTGCTTTTAAAATGATTAATCAGTAACGCTGGTTAGTTGATGACATTGTTAGCCATCTAAAAATAATCTTGTTAAAGAACAGGATTACTAAATCCCACCAGCGGGAATGTTTGCATACCAAAACGCCTTAAATTTGTTTTTGCATGCTTTGACAAAATTTTATGAACTAAGGTAAACGTTTAAACCGTCTGATAATCTTGAAATTCATCAAAGTTTTAAAGAATGTTTCTTTAAGAAAAAGTTAAAATTTTTGTTTTAAAGATTTCAATCATCAATATTGGATAGCTATGGCATTTTTTGAATTTTTGTCTTAGATCGTAGTAAATTTGGCTGAAATCTTTTATTCATGGTTTCATAAAACCACTACTGTCATTTTGACAGATAATGACAAATAATTCCACCATAAAAGTTAATACTTTGGTTTTAGCTTAAAAAATATTTGGGATCCTGACATATAATGACAGTTCTTTCTGATAAAAAAATGCTTAGCGATACTTGACAGAAATTAAAGGCTTAAAACAAGTTAAAATATTTTTTAAGTGATGACCTCCATAAATATAAACTTAATAAGTGGCCTATTTTTATTCTTTGTCACCTAGATCGTTCATATTTTTATCTAAATTTCTGAAAAGCTATTAAGCGTTTAATTGATGGAAAAATATAATCAGATTATAAAGTTTTTCAATGCAAAAGCAAAGATATTTTCGATATTCATGTGACTTGAAAGTTTGATCCTTTTAATTAAGCGACTACGCGATCATAAACATTTTAAGACTAAATTTGAGAGATCAGATATGATACTTAAGCATTCATATTTAAGGCAGATGATATTGTTCTTGCTCCATTCAATTTGTTTTTTTTAAACTAAACACCTATGTAAATTAAATTTGTTTAACTATCCAAACGAACAGATATTTACTAGACAAACTTCAAATATCTAACACAAGTGGTCCCGAAAGGCCTAAACCTATATGACAACTACGGATTCAATTATTTGATTTTTTACTGAACTATTATGATACAATAGCTTTCACGCCTTGTTTAGAAAATATTCAGATAACACAAGCTTATTACATTAATCCCAAGTATAAAAACAAATTTCAAATGCCCAAAAATATATTTGAATTATTTAAGCAAGTTTTTCAAGCTATAGATCTTTGTGTGTCTTGAACATGCTAAAGTTAGATTTTGAATGTTACTTTAAAAACGGCGGTCATATTGCAGGCATCCACATTCATATGATAGTCTTTTTTCAAAAAATCTTTGAGGGTTTCTAATACTAATAAAAATAATTTACCTTCATTTGCTGCTATTTTAGTACCATTAGCCAGAATTTCATTAAAATTTCCTCCTCCCATGCTTGCGAGTATATCATCGAACTCCACATCGCATTCACTGACTTCACAGGTAACACCAGCGTATCCCGTGTCACAAGCGCAACTCTGTGTACCATCATAGTTCTGATAAAAAAATAGCATTTACCTCGATACAAAGTCCATGACCACTGCAATAGCTCTTGTTACAGTAACCTAGATTTAGTTGATTCAAAACTTTCTGGTTTCAAATCAGGGAATTTCATGGATTTTGGTGGATGACTTGTGATGTTGTTGACTTTTGGGTCTCTGATTTGGTTCTATTTATGAAAATTATTACGGCTTGAAACATGTCAGAACTTTTGAATCGAATGAATATGTCGATATTGAAATAGGATTTTGTCCAGTTTTGGTAGACTTCTTTGTGCAAACCGAGTTGGAAACGGTGCTCTAGCTTTTGATGAAGGGGCGTTTGTGGCACATAATTACTGAGTTCAAATTTGGTGTCGATGAAAAGAAGATCATTGAAAACACCAGGATTGATGGCGTTGATCAAATTCCATTGAACTGGAATAGTCTTGTAGATAACAAACTCATCTTTCATGATGTAGATAGAGTCATTTGAGGACCAAGTATCATTTATTCGGATTGACATGAATGGTCCAGCTGATTAATGAAAACTCTTCGTACCTTTTGAGTCATTTTTGAAAGCATCTTTGTTTTTAATTTGACCAATCAATTTTATGGTCAAATGATATGAGAATGGCTTTTGTGGCGTATTCACTTGCATCTGGCAGACAGTTCCAAGAAATAGAAACGGAAGCACAGACAAGGTTGCCAGGTATTTCTTTGAACTCATGGCTGAATGAAGTGACATGGTCTGACAAGATAAAGATTATGGACAATCAAACCACGAAGTCCGCCTTAAATACTGTGATTCGATCTGCTTAAAATGGTTCCATGGTTTTAATATCGTCTCATTTTCAAATTATGAAACTTACCTTGTCACGTTGATCTGACCCCATAAATTTCATCATTCAAAAATTGATATTCCCTCTATATCTTTATGAACTTTATAACTTGACAGAGTAATAAATGCCATGAAGCATAATTTATATTCGAATCGATATTGTTGAAGTGAAAATTGACCAGCCTAGATGTGGAAAATATACATCATCAGTTTAAATAATTGATTATTTTCACATCATGTCGTCATCATGTGAGAACAATTTACGATCATACCTAACATGTTATCTAACCAGCCAAAAAATATGACAATTCGTGACATTAATATACAGGTAGTACGATAAAATATACAACATTTTAACTTAAATGCACCTTATAAAAACCCCGAACGGACTTTTTCAGTTGATATAAGTTGAAAACTTTACTCTGTTACTCTTTCTTTCATTTTCGATATTTAACATTTTCCATAAATAATGATTGCTTTTTTAACAATTATCTGCTGATGTACCATTCATAGCAGTTTTCGAGATGTCTAAGTGTGAAAGGTGTAAATTTTCGAGAAATATTGATGAATAATTACAATAAATTAAAATTCCCTTGATTACTGCTTCAAATTTTTAGAAGCAAGCCTTATTGCTAATAACATTCTAAACGATATATTATAACGTATTTCCCAACCAGTCAGCTTATTAGCATTGATTTCATTTACCCAGAACAATCATTTAATGTCCGAATTACACCCCTTCGGAGTTTTGCTTTATCTTCATTTAAAATTTTCAATCCAAACGGTGTTGTATCTAAGGTTTACGTATTTAAGACCAGTTTCAATTCGATTAAAACACGATGAATGATTAAATTTATATCCTTTTAGTTTTTTGTATTCGGCTCAACAGGTAGTTTAGCCCATAGCAGCACATTGCTTTACCGATTTTAGCACCGGAGTAAGTTGTTTCGTTGCACAAGTCTGTTTATCCACTTCGGATCAAACACCGGATAAGCATACCATCCTTCAATCCGTCATCAGATAAGGGAACAATTGATTCCCAATTGTTAAATAGGCATATCTTAGTTTCTTTACCCTTCAGGACTTCGATACCTTGCACGTGCTAGTCAACCGAAAATTAACATATATAATCATTTCCTTCTGTTCGAGTGTTCAGCTGACCAACAGGTTAAGTATAAAAACCTAGAAATGTTATTACAATCTGAGAAAGTTCTAAATAACCATATCATAACACTATGCTGAAAATGTTTAGGTATTATTAATACAATTAAACGGTATTTTTTGGATCATTTTGAAGGTGTTAACACATTTAAAAAGGCTTTCTGAAGGTACTACAGAGAGATTTGAGAAATATAACTAAAGTTAAACCACATCTTGTGGATTAGTCACAACTACACACTCTTCTTTGATTCGCCATGTAAAACATTATCTGATAAATTTTACACTCGTATTCTGTTATCCATCTTCACTATGGTTGTGTGTTCCTTTTTTGGACCCATTAGTGAATAATTGGTAAGAATGTAAAATAGTATCGTTTTAAGCAGTGTTTTAGGTTGTAATACAGCATTTTGTAAATTAACATACTTTCATTGATTCGTATAAACCATTGTGAAGATTATATGATATTTTTCTGAATGAACGTTTGTCATAGTCAAAAACGGAAACGCGTCCCTCATCTGGATCGTTATTGTACCGTATGAACCACCATCAGTATTAATAATATAGTAGTAACTCGCATATCGAACTTAATTTGTTTATCAGTGCTGCGTCGGTTTAACGAAACAAGAGTTTATGTACATCTAAAAGAAGCTATTATAATCCCTTGTTATCCAGCGTAAAATCGTGGAATTTAAACAAAAATAACGAGTGAATACCCAGTGTTAGTCTTTCTTTTCTAACTTAAACGTTGACTACAATTAAGCGCAACTGAATCTATAAAGAATGAAATTAAACTTCAATAGAGAGAATCATGTTTTCCCTTTACCTGAACTACACAAGATACTACTAACTGGTTGCAGGGTGTTAAACGAAAATTAGATCTGTATAGCGAATAAAGAATGCTAGTTCTAGGAGCATAGAGACTTCCTTCGATATTCGTTTGTCATGCAAGTAAACACTCTTAAAATAAAATATTTTATAACAAAAAGGGATCCCAATAATACATGCTACTCCTTTTTTATTTTTTCGATTAAGGCAGCTTTAATGAACCCCCCAAATTTTGCTGAAAGAAAACTGTCATTATTTAACATCTATCGACGTGATTAAATGTCACAAATATCAAATATCTCAGGCTAATTTTATCATATTATTATTTAAACCTTTTTGGACTGTTATTACTATTTTATGAAATATTCTAAAATCAAACGGATAATTCAAATGTGATTAATTATTTAAAATCAAATTTCAATTTATTAATCATGACATATCACTTTCTGGCGATGCCTATGTTTCCGGTTATCACTATCGTCTATCGTTGGTCATCAACTTCTTGTATTAGACTATTTATTTTTCCCTTTTAGCCAGTATATAATATATTGATGAACTAATCGATAACGGATTCGAAATGTCTGATCTATTAAGAATGCATTTCATAAACAAAATTCATATTTTTGATCATTAAAACCCAATATGAAACGATTCAGTTTAGTTCTAACAATTATTAATGACATCTTAAACGAATGACAGAAATTGAAACATATTTCGGGCAATGCCATCTCAGACAATGCAAGCCAAATCATCTTTCTGTAAATAGAAGCATAAACCAATATCCTCGAATGAACCAAACAATAGGTCAAATTTCTTCCTTCCGAATTCTTGCTCCCATAGTTCCTAACGTAGTTATTTTTTGAGACAATAAATGCACCGTCTCGCGTATCGATAAAAGTCCTGAACCAAAAAACAGTTAGCAATAATTCAAGAAGTAGTTGAAATTAATTTTTAAACACAGTTATACTGCTATCACAATAACTCAAGCTGGGTTTAAATCAGTATATTGATGCAGAATATAATTTTGGGTTAAGGAGGAGTGCATGATCTATATTTGGCAATATTCATAGATATTAACCCGTCCAACTTTCCTAAATTATATTGTACAAGTTTTTAGTATAAAATGGTTCAGAAAATGCTGAATTTCTAAACATTTTTGAAATATACCCTAGTTTACTAGGTGAGAGTGAACGTAATCTCTTAAACATTGAACTCATACCTCCAGAAGTTACCATAATTAATTTAATATAGATTTAGAGAATTAGCAAAACATCTACACATATTATATCTGATATATTCTAGCTCGTATGAAAGGAAAACAGCAAGAGTAATATAAATACACGCTTAATCTCTCGAAATTTGTCCTATAATTTGAGAATTCATGTACTCATGAGTTTTTGATCACATTTCCTCACTTGATCAACCTATCAATGATGGATTTACTGCTATTTATCGTTATCTTTTTAAAATGTTTTGTAGGCAGCTTCATTAATGCTTGTCATAGATTTATCCCCCCCTAACTTATGCTTGAGTAAAACGTGTTTTTTTGATCAATTGGTTCCACATACAAACATGCTGTTTCGTATTTGATAAAAAATGAACAAGCCTCAAATTTTGCCAAAGTATTCGACGAAAAAGTTATATTTTCAAATTTCTTCGCATTGTTTATATTTTGTCACCAAAATAGTTAGTCAGGGTAGTGAACCATCATAAAAGATCGAAATTGATACGATAGAATGTCTTATTTGGTTTCAGTACATTTAACCTTAATTCCACAAATCTTTGATTATCTCCACTTCTAAGGTGCTGTTCTGCATGTTTAATGAAATTTTTTTACCATTATAAATATTGAAATTATTAACAGCATTTTTGATATTTCATTTATTTAGCCACCAGCTGAAATAAGAGCTCGTCGCATTCCTGATTTTGCAATTTATTGATCTTCTCAGCCAATGTCTTCATATTGAGGAAATGTGTTTCTATAGGTTCTCGATTACATGATTTATTAATACGATATCAGAATGGTTTTAAGACCATACCCTTTGTAGTGTATCGATTTATATTATAGGATTCACAATCTATAAACTATAGATAAATACACGTCAGTTTCGTGTATCTCGTTAAACCACACACAACTGATTTCAATTAATTCAATGTATTTCATCGGTTTCAGATAATGTAAATCGATAGTTTTTGGTCTTGGAGGATTCAAAGAAGAAACGACATTAATTTTAGAGTAATTTAACTAGATGAAGTAGAATATTAGGAATAATAATTGGGGTTATATTCCATTAACGTTCATTACAATTTGATCATGTTTAGAAGGGCAAAAACGATGTTTTTTTATGATATTTCTTGTAATTAATTAGGTTATTTTTTGAAGTATTGTACGTCAATGGCATAATACGACTCCATTCTAAGAGGTTTTTTACATGGATAATATTCAATCCAAACAATATATCAGTCATTTTAAATTTAAATTTTTAAATTTTTCAGAAATATCTACACAGAGACCAATTCACGATTTTCATAGATCTTTACGATTTTAGTTTTGTATTATTTTTATATTAACATTGATATGCAACTCCAACAGAGTTACTGTGGTTCACAATAAGGCTTTGTGATATTATCTATTGTGAAGTTTAAAAAGACTTTGTTAAATCTTTCGTATTTCCCCGGAATCTATGAGTGAAAACATTTATAATTTTACGATGATCGATCAAGATTGCAAATCTTATCAAATCACCAAAGTATTTTTATTCAACATAAATGGTAAAAAACTGATTTAATATCTTGTTCAAAGTCAATATTAAGTTTTGGTTTTCTCTTGATCAATTAAGCCTTGAGCACTCGGTGATAGAGACCATTTTATACAGACAGTTATTATAAAATGTTTAATCTTTAGTCAGATGTAAATTTCAAATCAAATTGATTGCATTATTTTAACTGATTTGGCATAAAAATCTGCAAAGATGCCTTTAAGATATCAAGAAATTTTTATTTTATCAGAAAATATATAATTATTTATCAGATAGAGAACGAACAGCGGGAACAACGATAGAACTGCAACTACTCATAATTACAGTAAAAGTTTACTTTTCCTATCATTATATAATTTTGGATAACTGGGCACCATTGGAGGATATGTATTTTGAAATTGACGAAAGGCTGCCTCTTATACAGGGGCGAGATTTCAATAACAAAGCTTTTTTTCTACTTTCAAAAATAAGGCTTCAAAAATTCTTATTTTTTACACTTTAAATTAAGAAACAAAAAACACTTCAAAACACTCTTCTTCCTGACTGTGAACATATTTATAAAACCAACGATGCAAAACTTCGTCATTTATTATTGTATGCCAGTATTTTATTTTTTAACATCTTAAAAAACCCTTAAAGGCACATAAGATTTCAGGTAAATCGTGATTAAAAGCCACAAACGAAAGTATATTATGGTTTGATTCCCCGTTTTTGGATAAAATTCTCCATTTGAATGAACATAAAAAATAGTAAGACATTCAGGATATTCCAAAAACATCTGTGAACGTAAAATAACAAATGGATGAGATTTGGTTGATTCCATCTTCGAATTAAGATAAAATCGAATAATTTAATTGCCGAAGAGATTCTTGTATGTATTGATACGATTGTGTAATACAAATTCGAAAAAAATGTTATCCCATTAAAGTCAAAAAAAATCCCCAACTTTTGTTCATAGAAATCTGAGATGATTTCATTTAATCATAAAATTAATTTATGTTGAGAAAAGTCGACGAACAAGTCAATATTATTCTTATATTTTTCATTAAAACATTTGTTAAATTTTTGTTCGATGTTTAACTTATTATTGTTTTAAATCCTGTATAAATTCATTTAAAATACAATGGATTTGATGTTAAAACATGTCTGAAGACATCGTTACCAAAAACGCTTATTAATCTGATTATCTAGTCAAGCAGAAATTGTTAATAGCCAATCTGGAAGTAAAATGGGTCTGTCTCTAATGTATACTTGATTATAGTGGTGTATCAATAGTCTATAAATGGGTAAAACGCTTATAAAATCAGCAAAACATTTTAAGCTATTATTAACTCAATAAGTTTGAAATATGAGAAGTTGAGTATTATTTCTAATATTCACATATAAATACGTTCATCTATTACACTCGTCCAGATGGATATTCTACAGAATATTATGCGGACTAAATAAAACTTCAAGTCCTTGGTTTAGGTTTTATTCAAATTGAGATAATGGACTTTAATGTGTAAATATCGAAACCACATTACCAATACCTTCAAATCATTATTATTTTCATTTATCATTTTGAAAACATCAGGTTCCTGATTAAGGCTCACCAGAGAACCATTGTCGCGAATTTCATTCTATTAATGTAGATCGGAAGACTTTCTGAGTTTATTTTGATTACCTGTAGCTTTAATCATATTGGCAGTTCCAATAAGTTGGAGAAGCCTGGTTGTTTATTTTTATGTTATCATCTGCTTTCAACAGGCTGTAAACCAGGATATTTTTAGTGTGATTCTAAAAATACCATGTTAAAACTGTTAAAATTCAAATATCAGCGAGAATGCAAGTACTTTGTGAAACAGTGATGAAAACCAAGACAAACGTAGACCTCCTGAAGTCTCTGCTTTGTCGATTAAATTAGTTATCTTCTACACACTTAGAATAATCCTACAAGAATGATATAAAGCTAGTTTTATGTGTGACATTGTCATCAAAAATGTGATTCGCCCGTTAAATATATGAGGTTAACTTTCTCTATTTCAGATATTTTAAATGTACTATGATCCTAAACTTGGAACTAAATAATACACTTCCTATTGTTGTTAAATTATACCTGAATTGAAATACTTTTGAATTCTCGATTTACTTTATGACCATAATTATCATCGATAGAAAACTTAAAAATCTCTTGATAACATAATGATTAACGTTGATTCTTTTATCAGCGGGTAAACTCTTTTAGATTTTCTCATCATAAAAGTTTATAATCTTTGACTAAATCCTTAGAGGACCGCNCATCATTAGTGGTGCGATTATCTTCAGTGTTGAGATGTAAACTGAAAATTGATTGACACTTTTTACTTCCAAAAGCCTTTTCAACGAACTCGCCATCAACACTGATGAGAAAAAACTTTAAACTTAATAGCCGCGTTTTCTTGAGTTGTGTGTCCAATGACTGTGTTTTTAATGAATGTCACAAAATCGATTTTCGAATCTGCCACTCTTGATAGAATAAATATGAATTATTAGGGATCCATAGTTTACCAAGATGTTGATATTCAAAGAAAAAGAAATGACACTGTTACTAGACCCATCCTTCAACCGTTTATTCTTACCCAAAAATATGACTGAAAATATTTAATACCCAACAACCAATTCCAACAAGAATTATACACATATTTTTTTTCTCATCTTCTTATTTAAAGATGTATGATGTATTGAAGGCGATTTGAAGTTTATGCCAAAGGAAAAATCAACGAGCGGAACGATTCATTTCTGAACCTATTTATAGTAGGTGTAATGATGGTTAAATATCTGTGAGGTATTTAAACCGCCAAAAGGCCATTTTCTTTTCATTGGTATCGTCCATGTCTAGTATCCTTTTTATTAATATTTTCATGGCGCACAAGACAGAAATCAGCGCATCTGTTAAAGTAAACTTACTTGTAATGGCTTATATACGAGGCTGTTCGCCCCATAGTGATTTTTGGCATTTTTATAAACAATGGTGTTAAAAAACAAGATTATAAATTCCAAAAATATATTTTATTTAAAAACTTATTAAGTTGCCATTGAACCTTTAGACTAAATTTCATCAATAATTAAGAATTTTTTAACGATCCAATAATTTTGAATTTTCTCAGATTTTTTTGAGCTTATTTAACCTTAAATATTTTTTTCAAGATTTAAATCATAAATATTTTACTGATAAAGTGTCTATTGCAAATTAAATAGGTTAAGAACAAATTTATAGTTAGTCCATCACTTTAAGTCATCGTTTAATCATTCATATCAGGCGTTTACACAACATTCGGGAAATGATAGATTCCAACAAAGATGTAATTTTTTAGCGTCGCGTCTAGAAACAGCTTTAAGATGTAAAATCTCACAAGTTAATAATCTTACAAAATTCTTCTTGATACAAACATAAGTGAAAGCAACAACAAATTAGAGTTGTTAAGGAATACAACATATAATAGTGAACAGATTAATTTTGGTGGAAACCATAAATTTATTTTTCATCAATTTATTAGGATTTAAACGTAAAATTGCGTCACAAATATTTGATTTACACCGCAAAAAACTGCATCATGTATTATCGTTTTTTTCTTAAAACAATCACCATGATTTTCAAAAAAACCAGATTTATCTCCCCTACCAACAAAACCATTCGTGTATTCAAGAAAATTCTCATGATAACTGATGAAGTTTTTAAATAATCCAAGAATATGAATGAGAATAAGATGTTTTCTGATTCAATAGCCCGACCTTATCAAGATATTTATGAGCTCGAAAGTTTCTCGGGAGCAATATAGACCAGAACTTAGTTGTTAAACTCCATGAGATAAGGATATACAAATCATTTTAAATAATTCCTGCCTTGTAATAAACTGTCACAAAATGAGTTTTCAATCCTCGAACATCATCTCTACTGATCATGTGTTTCTAAATTATTTGTGTAACCCTTCAAATTCAGGTAAGATATTGTAAAAAACTTTCAAACATCGAAGTTAAGAGTTTTCTAGATGTCATAGCCAATATGACAAAAACAGAGTCCATGAACTGATCCTTGTCGGAACTTTTGGGATACAAAAACATCAACACATAGAAATACTCAGTTAATACTAGCTTATACCATTATTTTATTAAATCCCATTAAAAATAACAAGTTTCGACAGCAAAAATAATTTGGAATTATTTTAAGCAAATGTTCCAATTATGAATCAGCTCTTGTCTGGTTAACTTGCTAACGTTAAAATTTAAATATTACCTCATAAATGCTGGTGATGTTGCAGCCACTTATGTCCATTTTATATGAGTTTTCCAGGTACTCTTTGAGAGTGTCTAACATTAATAAAAATGATTTACTTTCATTCTCCATGATTCGAGACCCATTAGCCAGCATTTGTCCAAAATCTGATCCTTTCATGCTGAGGAGTACATCATCGAACTCTAGGTCGCATTCTTGGATTTCACAGTGAACTCCAGCAAATCCATTCTTACAGCCACAGATTTTTTCAACGCTTGTTTCATTCTTGTCAAAAATGACACTTACGTTCATGCAAACTCCACCGTTTAGGCAGTAGTCCATACAGTAATCTTCATTTAGTTTATTTCAAACCTTTGGCTTTTAAATCAGGGAATACCAACGAGTCTGGTGGGAAACTTGTGGTGTTGTAGACTTTTGGGTCTTTTAATTGGTTCTATTCATGAAATTTATTACTGGTTGAAACAGGTCAGAACTTTTGAAACGAACGTATATCTCGATCATCGCATGTTCGTTTGTCCATTTATAGTACACTTCTTTATCCAAATCAAGTCGGAATTGGATAACTTTCTTTTCATAGACGGGCGTAGGTTTGACTGCTTGATTCATCAGTTCAAATGTGGTGTTTATGAAAAGTAGATCATTGAAAACACCAGGACTAACGGCGTTGATTCTATTCCATACAATTGGAATAGTCTTATACATCATGAACTCATATTTCAATATAAAGAGTGAGTCATTTGAAAACCAAGTATCATTAATTCCGATCGCCATGCGGGGTCCAAATGATTAAAGAAAACTCTTACCATAAGTTGAGTCATTTAGAAAGGAAGCCTCTTTTAAGGTTTCGGCAATCACTTTTATGTTCAGGTTATATGAGAATGGCTTGTAATTTGGATCAACTGGAGCCTGACAAACAGCGCCCAGAAGCAGAAACGAGAGAAGAGACAAGTTAGCAAGGTATTTCTTGGAAGTCATAGCTTGATGAAGTATCGATCTGATAAGATTAATATTTCTACGCAATCAAACCGAAAAGTCGGCTTTAAATACAGTGATTCGACGTTCTTAAAATGGCTCCACAGTTTTACTATCGTCTCATTTTCAAATTTGAATCTTATGCAATCACGCTGATCTGATCCCAGAAAATGCATCGTCTAAAAAATGATATTTCTTTCATATCTTTATGGAATCTTTATTTTGAGAGAGAAATAAATGATTGGATCCCTATATTTTTCTTGATTCGACATCGTTTGAGTAAAAATGGACGCGACTGGTGATGGAAAATATACATAATAAGTCTAAGTAGCTTTTTATTTTCACATCATGCCGTCATCATGAGACGAAAACGCCCGATCGTATTCTCAGATGTTTTCTAACCACCCAAAAATATGAAGATGCGTGACAATAATATATAGGTACAATGAAAATATACACAAAATTTTCACTTTACTGCATCTTATAAAAACCCTATCTGAGTTCTCGATTTAATAAACGATTTTAACCTCCTCCAAGAGTTTTTATCAGTTGGTTTGGATTAAATTTTATCAATTAGAAATAACTCCGCACAGATATAAGTTATGGCCCGTTGCAGAACGGCAAAATGACATCGATATAGTTTTTGGATTATTATTGATAAATAAGCAAAATTTAAAGTTCTTAAATACTGTCCCAGAATGTCAGAATCAGTCGTTTTATTAAAAATGTTAGAAATGGAAATTTTGATTATATAAATTTGAACCGTTAATTTGATCAATAAATTGTTTTTTCGCCAGATAAATCATTTTTTTCATAAATTACCAGCTCTTAGAGTTGTGTGTATTCTTAGGTTAAATATTCTACCATTAGACGTTCTATATTACGATATCCGGATTTCAGACCCGTTTTGATTTTTCGAATATGACAAAATTGCCTATTTGTTACCATGTTGTTGAAAGTAAAAATTTTTACCTGTAATCTTAGCGATTTTCTGGATGTTTTTTAAAAATATTAATTAAAAATGATTTGGTAATTCTTTCATCAATTAATTAATATTTTTACATGGCTATAAATGGATTGTCAATATCCTAAATTATTCTTGTAAGATAGCTTGACGTAGACCGTGATGAAATTTTACTAAATCAGAACCATGATATTTTTGATTGTCCGCTACTCACAGTCCACGATTTCTAATTTAAAGCATCAGAATCATAGTCTGAAAAATATTTACCATGCTATTTTTTTATTTGTCTACACCACTTCTGTGGTGATCGCGTGTTGGAAAGAATAAATCATCGATTACCATGAAGAGTTGGTATATTTTAAAGCAGTTATTAGCCTGTTTTCCATGCTTCACAAATTACAATACTTTCCAGATCTTATAAACATATTTTTACTCCGTCATATTATTTTTAATTGACGCATATTATACACAAGAAATGAATCACGTTTCACTCTTTTTTTTTGCCATTTTTTCAAGCATTCCACCTCAATTTCTAAAAAAAATATATATACTATTTTGATAATCAACATCTGCCATAAAACGGAAAGCCACACATGATAGTGAGTTCTTATTTATGTGATTAATCAGAAATATTAACTGTAATGATAAACTGAATTTTATCGCACAAGCAGGCTTAAAATCACACGAAATTAACCCATTTTGCCTTTATTTAACATCAATCAGCCTGTTAGGATGTTGCAGCCATCAAATTTTATATCAGAAGTTTCTCTAGTTTTATTTTTTCATTTATCCAATTATTAAGCCATTTGATGTCATGAAATATAAGAAATAAACTGATAAACACTGTGTAAATTTTAACATCGAAATTTAGCTTATTAATCATTTTGCATTGATTTTTGTCGATGCCCCCTGTTTCAAGTGGTGTCTATGATCTATCGCTCATAATCGACTTGATTTATACATTTTTCTACGTTTCACCTGTTATCCATGGATATTCTGTACCAAATACATAATATCGAATTCGTAGTTTTAACATTTATAACGTAAATTATAGATGTGGTTTTTTTGATAATTAAAATCATATGAAAAGTGTTCAATTTAGTTGAAAGTCTAAATTAATATCATGTAAAATGATACTTTTCTGTTCAAATGTAGTTAGTTAATGTCTTTCCAAATTGCCAAACAATTATCTATCATCAACCCCAAATATGATAAACCAATCTTATCGAACAAGGGAACTGCATGTGAAAAATTTTTCCAGATTTAATATTGTCGGAAATATTTTCAATTTCAGTTATTTTTTGAGTTTATAATTGTGACAGATCTTGCTTTATTCAAGCGCTTATTTAACAGATAAACGTTTGATGAAATGTGTACAAGATGTTTAAATTAATAACGGTTGAAATTAATGCCATAATCATAAAGAACAAAG
>JWZT01004076.1:265909-288046 GCA_000827895.1 Thelohanellus kitauei
AGCTTCCAAGATGAAAATACAATGGATCTAATTAATACAGGCCACATATTTTTCATTAAATACGGGTTTTAAATCTTGTTACGAAGTTCGAAAAATTATTTTAAAACTTAATCACACATAAATAAGAATGGAGAATGACGCAAAATTTGGTTGAAAATATCTTTGCAAAAAATGCTGACATCATGAAATATTTAACTTAAATGCAGTTTAAAATATGGTGCTGATGTCTAATTTAATTTTGTTTGTGACAGTTTTATTAAATACACACAATTCACTCAAATTCGGATAAAATCAAAAATCAATCATTTAAAACTATTAAGAGCGAAACGATTCTAACAAAACGGAATATATTTGGATATCTATTTGTTCCTTTAAGCTCACATAAACATACTTTAACCACAACCACTTTCCAGTTATACTCAACCAAATATATTCAGGGTGAGTACATTATTGTTTTCTTCATGGTTTTAATTTTTGCTGATCCTGTCTATGGGGATTAACAAAAAAATGTCCAAACCACGGTTTCAAATCCTTATATGCTTTGGTATTTTATGTATCATTTTGATTACATCAGTTTCTTCATTTAAGATCCTCAGAGAAGCACCACCACAACCTTCATTCTTTATATGCAAATCGGAAGCCTGTGGGTGAATTTTTCATTTATTGTCTACAGCTATAAACACATGAACATTTTCGAAATGCTAGGTCATCTTGATTTTTGACTTCATAAGTACCTTTCTACAAGCTGTAAATCAGGATATTTTTGTTCACTTCTAAATTTAATGTGTAACAATTTGAATATCAGCGAGAATGCAAATACTTAGGCATCAACTCTGAAAAATGAAGCCAAGCATACATATACCTGAGTCTATTCGTCGTCGAAAAATTAGTTTTAGTGTAAAGGATTAGAATATACGCTTTATGAATAATATAGTTATTGCCTTTAATAGCAATGATGGATATCAAATATGTTACTTTCCCTGTATAAATTTTTGAATGAAACTTTCCCTATTTTTATGAAGTCTTTAAATATGAAAATGTCACCTATAATTGAAATTCAAAATTTATATCCAGTAAAAACTAATTTTTGGTTAATTATAGCTTAAATGAGATAATCTGCCACTTTTAAATTAGTTCTGTGGTAATAATAATCATCAATTTAATCAGAAAACTGTAAAACTATCATAGAAATAGAATAAGTAGTTTTGAATCCTTTCCAAAGAGGTAACTCCTTTCAAACATAATTATTTTAACAATCTGTTGTCTGAAGATATCTAAATAGGCCCTTTTGCTTCTTAATCACTGATCAGCAGATAGGAAGATAATCATAGATAAGTACTTTTATCAACAATTTAACAGTAAAATTAGTTTCATCCTTACATGCATTTATAAATAGAGGGTCATATTCATTCATTTTGATAGAGTTTCACGTGTTCAGATGCAAAACTTTTAGAAGAAATCATAGAGGTTGCGAGTTTTACATAATTTCTTACTTAATTGATAAAACACCAAAATTGATGTCCGATATTTTCTCACTGATCGGAATTGGTAAAATCGTAAAATGTTACGAATTAAACAGCTTGAGAATTAATTAATAACTAGAGCTGCCTCAAACTTGGTTTTTCATTTGAGAAATATATCTTCTACAAATAAGATACTTTAAACATTAGGCTCTATAGCATAGCTCGAAAAAATATAGGTAACATTCTGTTAATTTTTTGGTTGTGCCTGCTTCAATTGCTTCAATACTTTGAGAATATCGGCGTTAAAATAATCGGGTTAAACTAGGCTCAAGTTACATTTTTGGTTCAGGGAATAATAACTAAAATTTCCAGAGAAATAATGTTTATACACATAAAGATCATAACATATTATTCAAAACAACAAATTATCCTCATCGAATTTAGGGTTCTGGTACCTGCGAAAATAATTCATTTAACGAAAGGAATTTCAGCCCTGTATAAGTACTTCGTGAAATTCACATTTTGTTACAAGAAGAGGCATATTTTGGTTGAAATAATATTTGAATCGATAGTTTCAGTTTCTCTACTCCTTAATTTACAGTGGTATTTCGCATAACCAACTTAATTTGTTAGATCGATGCGTTCTTTTACAAAAAAACTACCTTACACATAATTTAAAGGAATTTTTCTAATTCGTTCTTCACTCTGAAAACTCGTGCATTTAAGAAAAAAAGAAGGCAGAACACTTTTTATGGTTAACAAACTTGCGGAAACACCCACCATACATAAAACGATTTTTGATATCGGCATATTAATAGGTTAGACGCCGATAATGTTAAATTGAGAAGGATTTTAGAATAACATACATGTAATTTGTTTCTTTCTCAGTTTTAGTTGCCTCAGATACACATTTAAACAACTAACTGTTGACTCAGATGTGATAGAGTGGACTACGTAAAATTTCTGGTATGTTATCGAATAGAACAACCGGCCTGCTTATAGCTCAATCAAAAAGAAGTTAAATATCATGAAAAGGCTTTGAAGTGATACAAAACTGAAAATCACGTTCGATTCCTATTCTTAACCTTACACTCTATTAATCAATCAAGTCACAAAACTCATAGAAAACAGAAGCTACACTTATCAAAACCCATAGAAAATAGAAATTACACTTATATGAAGAAAATCACACTTTGCCTTCACCTGTACCGCTCAAGATACAACTGCCAGACTGCAGAGTATTTACCATGAAAATTCTATTCGCTACGAGGTGAACATAATAAGTTAATTATACGAGGTATCACACACCTAAAAATTGATCGAAAATAAAGTGATTGAAGTTATGTTTTGGCGTGGTTTTATCCATAAAAATCAAACTACTTGTTCTGAGTTTTTATTTCTTAAATATCTGAGTGCGAAATAAATAATTGAGAACAGTGTTTATCGAATGAAAAATATTTATCAGAGAATATGATTGATGTTTATTAAGGCTGAACGTGTATATTCTTGTCCATATCTGATATAAATTCCCAAACTCTATTATCATTTCTATTTAAATTCCTTTAAAAAAAGATTAGATCAAGTATAAACATTCTCTTTCAAGTATTTATTAGGCCAGTATATATTACCCTTGCTTACTTAGGACGAGTAATTGCCCCTTAATCCGTAACTAACCAATGCTAATTTTTTAATTTCCGCTCAGAAGGTAGTATAAACCTGTCCCTCTATATTTCTTAACAGATTAATAAAGACCGCTTACTGCGTCTGATCCGAACATTGGCAATTCTCTTCAAGGCCTCAAGAGGGCTTTGTGCCTCTTAACAGTGGGTAGTTAGGGTAGTGCGAGACTCACCTTATCTCAAAATCCACTCGAATTTCTTCTATCTTCTAGTGCTGCAACAACCCTTGGTCATTCATTTTCTCATTTATACTAACTCAAACCAAAATAAAGTAAACAACCAAAAAATATTTTTTGGCCAAAAATCATCCACGGAAACCATTGTCTGAAAATTCAAAGTATACAACATAAAGAAATTCTCCCAAATACCAAAAATCTTGTTTTTGCACAACTAGAATTCAAAAATCCACAGCGAGTGCAGTAAAATCCATGCCACACAAAATTCACACATTTATGTGGGTAAAATACCAGATAGGACATAAATGATGATGTCTAACTCGGTAATCATCCAGTCGGTTTAAAGTCCATATGCAAATATTAACAGTTTTCTCATCATTCACAATAATTACTTTCGGTTAAAACATCGTTTAACGGGGTTAATCTTTTTGAATACCCCAATTGATTTTAATAGGAAATAAAGAAATTTCAAGTTGAAAATGATTATTCGATCAACTTGTCATAGCTTTAATAGATTTAAAAAAAGCCTGGAATCGTGTTTTTTCGAAATAAACAGTTGAAAAAGACTTTAGTAAATTCGGTATAACCAAAATACGGCTTAGAATTAGAGATTTTTGTTCTTTCACTTCCTTATGAGTAGACCAACATCCCAAACTGTCACTCATGGGATTCTATGCTATTAAATATCAGAAAATTTACTATTCATGAATCTATTGTTTGAGTAATAAGATTTCAGAGCTATCATAAATATCAAAACTAATGAAAATATACTATTGCCCTGACAGAATCAGGTCTTTTAAGTTTTTTATCAGGACGTTCGCTCCAAAAAAACCTCATATTTTGATAATCCTCTAAAACATCATCAGAAGTGCGATTGAGAGTTTCCATGACAAAAAATGCGGAGTAAATCAGCACCAGTATTTGACAGATAATAAACAAAATCAACGCTTTATCCCCTACTTTTTCCTAGTTTTATAAAATCAACGTACCAGAAGAATCGGAAATATAAGAAAAACTATTGTATTGGCAACCCAGTTAAAAAAACTCGCAACACCCTGGGCCGCACCCACAGCACACACAGGGAACATTTCTACCGATATGAACCATACTCAGGTCCTGAGAAATAAAACTCCGCAGACCTGGACCAAGCATGAATACCGACACAAACATACAAAGAAAAAACACCATCACAGCAGAGTGGGCCTGTTTAAAATATCAATACATGAACGTGCTGACTGATTAGGAACCCAATGAATGAAATCGTCATCAAGAGGAAGCTGATCATCCACAACAACTTTCTCCTGAATCTACAAATGAGGGGAGCCTACAATTATCACTCCACATACGAATACAACAGAGCTGACTAATCCAACAGATGTGACTATAAAACATGATAAATCGGGATGGTCAAAGTTCAATGTCTCAAATAATGAGGGTGCAAAGGCCATAATCTGATCATTGTGTTTATTTACCCCGTTGATTCCACTAAATTGTTGACCCATATGTAAAATGATCAGCGAAATAGTGGCCAGTCTGAATTTCCGTTCTTTCAGGAACTCAATAATGCTCAGTTTCTTGATTTTTGATGATTTTTCACATGAATCCTATTATAAAAAACCTCTCCAAACCACTAATTCATCCACTTCTTGATATCTGAAATGCCTGCCCCTAAGAGATTTATAAACTTAATGAGAAGAACGCCAACTCTTTATGGTTTTTTCAACATCCTGGGTTTTATTGTAGATATATTTTGGGCTCTCCTTGGATATAATCACCGCTGCGCACAAAACTGCATTCAAGATGAAGGTGAGTAAATGGACGAAATTCCAATCAAATTTCACAAACTGAAATTAAAGACACAAAAACCCTGTACAGCGAGGCTAAACTTATCAATGAGACTCCCACATTGACCCCCACTTGTAGAAATGGCTTGAATTTCCCTTCCAGGCTAGGAGGAAGTGTTTCAAACATGAGTAGTACAGCCGAAACCATCAATCCGGCTATGTTATAAACGTCAAACATGCAGATACACCATCCAGTAACTTACTAATAAATAATAAAGCTATATGGGCATATCTTGAACAAACTTTTAACAAAGCTCCTAGCATTCCGACCACACAGAAAAATACGGTGGGTAACCTCCTGTGGGATACAAACCTTATTACCTTCCATATTTATCCACAATGTGGCCACCGAGTATTGATCCAAATAATCCACCAAATGGATACAAGAACCCTAACGACCAAACTGATGCAGGGAACATCTTTGCGGTGATATTAGTCTCATTTTGCTTGGCATAATGAAGTTTATAAAAATGTCGTTTTATGTACTAATGTCAAACTACTGGGACCTCATCATTTCCAGTACATGAACCAGCTATCCCCATCATAACAGGTCCTAAAAACATCAGACTTGAGATAAAAACCGATTGTTTATTGATACCTGATTCTTGCAACAGACAATCCGTAGAGCTGTCCGTTTTTACACTGATATGTTGAGTAGCATTGGCCTCATTAACCACATTTTCTTGATTATCTGGTCCCGTAGACTGTTTTCGAGATGAATAAAGTGCACTAAATACCTTTAGCAACAGTATGATCACTCTCCATTGCAAACTAATTTATTTCGATTCACTAAACTGATTATATTTTTCCAGTAAAGATTATGAAGGGATGAATAAATCAGATTAAAACTCGAAACAGTTTGAGTAAATTCAAATCTCTTGTAGATTTTTACAGGTCCAAAGTGATCATAACATATTCGATGCCTATATTTTACTTTGGCAATCTTTCAATTTCGATTGACGAATTGTGAAATCACAGAAAAAAAAACCTTCATACAGTATTATAATGGTATGATGCCATCCACACAAGTTGATCCACAAAATTTGATTCGATTACAGGCATTAGATTAGTATTTTCTACTGGCTATATTAGAGAAGGTCGTTCATTTCAAAGAAATAATGATACATTACGTATACAGCTTTTATCATGATGTTGAAATCCTGAAAGATGACAAAGGACGATTTATTTGAATTTTCCGTTAATTGACCCACTCTCCCATTGTTAATCTAAACATTAACACGTTCTTGTTACAATTTTTAATCAGTTTACAACCCAAATACTTGTGATATTAGCAATGTAGTTACAAAAAATTTGGTTTTTTCACTTTCATACTTGAGTGTATTGAAGGTGTTCAACCCGCTGCCCAGGGACCATTTGTGACACTATTAAGGGTTTAAATTGGCCCCAGATTAGTTTCTTATGTTAGTACTTTGGATTCATGAATATAGAAACAAGCACAGATTGTTCTACATTAATTAGTCTGGCTTAATCACTCTACAGCTATCAGTATTGTGTAAGTTGATTTCTATCACGTTACACATGATAAATTTGATCTAGGATCCTCACCAAACATGTCAAAAGAAGTTGAAACCCTCAGTATACTCATGTTTCGGCACAGCTGGCCTTACTCATGTATCTGTGCATATAATGATTGAAAAATCTAATAAATACTGCATATTTCATTTTCATAACAAACTAAAATATTTATGCCGTTGAATTGGTGGGGTTTAAACACAGTAAAATGATAAATTATGATTTTGAATTTTGAAATAATGGTTATTTGGAACCTGAATGACATCTTAGTCCGTCGCGATAAAACTGAGTTCAGCCCTTTAGGGTGAAACGACGTTTAAATTTTCAGATTATTATATGCTTTATCAGGTCTACGAATTAAGAAAAGAGCACCTTCAAGAAAAATTCATTAAATTGTTGGGTTATAAATTCATAATCAGCCCTGTTTGAATTTCAAATCGAGATATCGCTTTCTTGGCAAAAATGAAATCTTTTAAACCAAGAAACCCTATTTCTTAGTACTATTTTCTGGACTACTAATCAAACATTTTTAAAGAGTTTTTTTCAAAGTTTGCCATATTTTAATTTCAAAGTATCTACGAATCAATATTTAATGATGACGTTTTTGACGAACTGTAAATATTTTAATGACATTTAGATTATGTTTGGATCTTTACAATGTTATATGTAGAAAGCATAGGTATTTAAACAATGCACCCGAAATAATTTACAAGATATACCGATTCTTAGCTGAGAAAAATAGGCCGCTTTTGAAATTGTACTGGGAAACCAAGTTGGTAAAAAATACACTTCTTGTTAAAATGAATTGATGGACAAAAATAAAATGATATTCGTAAGTAATACGAAACCGTCGTTGAGAGCTCACAAGATGAATAAGTGTCCCTTATCCAAATAATTATTTACCATCAATTTGTTGAGGTCCATATCAATTAATTTTTCACATTTCCCAAAGAGTCTGAATATAAAAATATTGATCACGTACCTTATGATGATAATTATAATACCGAAAACTATCATCAGCTAATATTCTGTTCAGCTTTTCTGTGTTTCCAAACAACAACCCTTAGACTATAAAGCCAGAATCATGTGTTTTACGAGCTAAAAATCTTAACAGTAAAAAATTACGAACTATAAAGATGATGCTGAACGGCTCAATCAACCATATTAATGAAATTATATGAACTGGCGTTTAAATTATAGATTAGTTCTAACAATCTTGATTTAAAAAATAGATTTAGTTCATCCAGAAATATCATTCGTTTATATTTCTTCTGAATATGAAACACTAAGGCGATCTTTTGACTGGCTATTATAACATGAAAGGCTGTGGATATTTTTCTGATGCAAAACTGCAGCTATTTTCGATATTGACTGTTCTATATATTTTATTTCATTAATAATTAAAATATTACTCTCTCGGAATTGATGTAATAATTTTTTTCAAGCTTCAAAATATCGAAAAGAACAGTCAGAAAGATCAGACTGCGTTAAAGTTAGTTTATGATTTGGTAGTTTGTTGATCTCTTAAAATCAATCGCCTGAACAATTTCTGACAAACTTTGGATTAACGCTAGTACAAGTTTCTTTGACTGATAATTTAACCAGTATTTAAGGAATAATAAAATCAATAGCCAAATTTAAATTTTTAAATTATATGTTGCGAATTATTCAGTAATTTGTCTTTTGAATTTTCTAAAATTAATTTCGATATTACTTCACGAAGATTTGAAATATCACATGCATTTGGGTCTAATATTTCTGATTTTTCTAAGAATTCTCTAAAGGAGCCAAATATTAAATAAAAACGTTACTTAGTGTAGCTGTTATTTTTTTTACTCGTTTCTTCTTTTCTGCCACAGTTGTTCCATTTACCCATAAGAGGAAATCTTCAATGTTCAGAGTGCAATCTCTTGTTTCACACTTAACGCCAGCAAATCCTTTAGGACAGCCACATGTTTCTTTATTATCAATTTCATTCTAGATAAAAAAATGGCATGTACTTTCACACATACTCCTCCATTTTTACAATTATTCTGTACACAGGAATCTGCATTAAATTATTTTCATACATTTGTCAATTGGAAATTTTATACTGTTTTCGGGTTGACTAGTTATGTTCCCACATCCTGGGCTTTTAAATTGTGTCTGTTTATGAGAAGAATTACTGGTTTAAGCATGTCTGCACCTTTAAATCTCACAAAAAGTTGTATGTTCACGTATGGACTTGTCAGGTTTTCTGATATTTCCTTGTTTAAATCAAGTTTGAAAATTTGGTTCCATTCTATTAAAGGGTTTGAAGAGTCGACAACGTTTTTGGTAAGTTTAAGATGTATATGCGTGTAAATTAGTTTATTGAACACATTTGGGTTGATGTTGTAGATTTCATTTGAATCTATCGGATAAGATTTGGTTAAAAAGAACTCGTCTTTCCATAAATTTGTATTTGAGTAGGAATCCGAACTACCGTTTATTTTTATCTGGATTCGCCGGCCATCTAATCAAAATAAATACGTACGTGGTGCATTATCCTTTTCGAATAAACCTTTCTGTAATACTTTACCAACGATTTTGAGTTTCAACACATAAGGAAAAGCCTCGTCTGGCGCTTCGTCATGAATCTCTTGGCTCGGAATGAAAAATAGTGACACAAATATGAAATTGATCATGAGGTATATATAATCCATGTTTTGATGAAAAAAGTTGTTTAAAATAAAATCAAAATTAATTATCGAATTGAATCCTCGAACCACCCAAGATTCCTGTTATTAGATTAACTTACGATTTAATAATATGAATCCGATTGTTATTTTAAAAGAAAATTTGCACCAAATATATGATCATATTTCTCGTTTATTATGACCAGTCATCTGAATTTTAATAAACTCTATTCCAATCAATAAAACACTTACAAGTAAACCATTTACCGATCAAGAATGTCATACTTTCCGCTGCTGATATTCAAATGTTCTTACAATTCTTTGAATTTTAAAAGTAACTTAACATTTATAAAGATTATATCTTTTAGGTTGCTGAGAATATGAATTTAGATTAATAAATCGAATATGAAATGTCGTTTCTTGAGATTGGATTTAGCCTAAAATCTAAATTCTATCTAAAATTTATCATTTAATTTGTATGATAAAAACATAGTCGGAACCTTTGAATGCCATCATCTGAAAATATGATATTCTTGAATAGAAATGGTGTGTTAACAAATTTCTTTTTTTCTTTGCCTAATAATGCGCAAAAAATTTATCGAACTATCCGATATTAGGATTGCACAACTGGATTATTTGTAATCACATGGTTTTCGTATCAATAATCTTTATTATGATTCTAAATTATCTGTAATTAACTAAATGTTTAACACCATGTTTCACAGATTATTCTTTTGGTTTGTACCCCATTCTAACTTGAATTCTTTTAATTATAATAAAACCTAGCTTGCTAATAATGCGAAACAGAATTCTTCTATTTTGGGAATGATCTCTTAAGATATATAGTCTCATAGATTATTATGAAGGATTTATGTTAATTTTGGAATATTTTCTGAATATTTGAGAAATTATGTGTGGTATTAAAGTTTTATTTAGGTGGACAGATGTTAAACAAGGAGCATCTTATTTATCTGGGGCATATTTTTCGAGATACTATAGAGTCGTCAGTATGTAGATATAAATTCAAGAGGCTATCCTCGAACATTCGTGCAACATGATTCACGCTATATCTCACAAAATATCCATTCAAAATTGTTCATATTTTCTGGTTTCGGTTTTGACAATTTTTCGGTGTTATATTTTTCGGATATTGTCTAGTGTACGTAACTTTTGTACACGCGCCTGGCGGCTCAAAGTGGTGTTTTTTCTATTAAATTAAAAACGAATAAGCTCTATTATTTTCCTTTATCATCTCACGTATGTTGACAGAGTATCTTAAAATCATGTTGGTTAATCGTATTATCACAAGGAACTGAATTCAAAAATTTTTTAACTGTACAGCCATTTAAATTAATTTGACGATTTTATCATCGATTGCCACGTAACTGTTTTATTTTCGGCAAAATTTCAGTCTCCTCAATAAACTATAAAATTGATGTTCCAGGTTTTGCATCCAAGCTCGGTCATCCTAACTTTCAAAATCCGTCACCGTGTTTTTCAATACTGGCCATTGATATGCTCGTGACTGAATTCATTTAAAAATATACTCTTGTTATGTTTATAATTTATATAAACAAGGAAAACCTGACCAAAAGAAACAAAACTGATTGTTAATCTCTGCAAATGTCATTCATACAGAGGCAGTTTTCGATAAACTTTCTCAATGCATGAAATAATGCAAATGGTTACATGATTGAGTTCTCGACAGGCCTCAGTCATTATTACCAAAAGATCGTCAGTACCACGAAGTGTTATCTCTCCATACATAATTCTTGAGATATGAAAATACCTCTTCACACGTATTAAGAAATAGTGAATATGTGAGAGGAATTTGATAGAAAAATTTTGATAAGTTAAGGTACTCATTGTTGCATGAAATCCAACGTTATCCATGACAATGACGACATTTTCATCGCTTCGAGTATCCTTGACATTGATCAACTATGTTAAGAATATCTTACCATTTACTCGGGTCATCATCGCCTCGGAATTTGCGATATCCACGCCGTCCATAACCAAGACCATAGTTGTTTCTCTCGCTATCGTATTATAGGGTTGTGGCGATGCCTCGAGTAGCCCATAAGTGACTTGTGAAAGTTTGTACATTGAATGGGACTAGTCTTTAAAACTTGCTTCAATAAGAACAATGTGAGAGCTAGTTTACCAGCGAACAAAATCCACTTGAATGGCATTAATGTCTGTATTATTTCTTCTCTCATATACAAGCTTTATCATTTTGTATGTGTAGTTTAAACTCTTTGGCGTCTAAAATACTTTTGGCAGTCACTTCTGGATATTTGAGCCATTAAGAGCTTCAAGTACTATCGTGGTCGCGTTATCGTCAACCAATGTGCGTATTTACTCTCTTACTTGATCAACAAAAACAGCCCTCCATGCACCACCCCTTCCTTCAGGTTTGGTGGAGTTTATGGTCTAGTACCATTATAAGATGCTTGGAATTTTCCATTTGTGAAGATTCAGAAGACTCGCCGCTTCCCTTTGCCCTCTTCCTTAATTGACATCCAGTCTTATTATATTATCTCGTGTTTTAACCAATTTGTCTTCTTTGAGGCAGCATTTCAAAAATTGAAACAGCTATATGCGAAATAGCCGATTTTGAAAAACACGGTGACCGATATTGGATGCAAAACCCGGTCATATTAAACAATTAGTTTAATTTTAATCTAAAGCTGAGAATTCAGTCATTTACGACAGTATATTCTCAAATGTCTCTTGTGGTGTTTCTGATTGCGTTCTCAAGCAATTCTTTTCATCTGAAAAATTATCGAATATGATTCATCTATTTTTGATCGTCATATACTTCTACGCGTCTGTCATCCCCTTTTGAAAGAATTTCGAACTGAGGTCCAGTAAATCGACATTATTTGTATGTGCGCCGGTTACTCTATCCTGGCCAGTTATTCAAAAACACCTGCTCTAAAAAATAAACTGTGGTTTAAAGTCTGTTGTTTTTTCGGTGAATCCACAGGTAATACAGCTAAACCTAATAAATATATGAATATAAACCCCTCGTAAGAGGAAAAACCCACCATGTGAATTGTTGATCCATCAGATACATGGCTGTAAAAGTTAAAAATACAGTTTCTAATTATTAACTAGGTGAGATTGATGTCCTTTCCATTACGAAAGCAGATGATTCCAATCTGAAGTTTAGGTTTAAAAATTAGTTTGGGCTCGACATCGTACATACCAAGAACCCAAAACTGAGATTATAGTAAATCCCGGCCTAAAATATTCTCATTAATTCATACCCCTGTTATGTTTGTCTCAGGAAATTATAGATTCATCAATCTGAATTATTTTTTCTGGACCACTCAATGTTGAGTTTACTATCGACAGTTTCCACGATCAAATCTAACACCGTTCTGATTCACCAATTTTCCAGATGGCTCAATCATTTCTCCACTCTGCGGCGAGGCGGCTTCTACTGTTTTTATCAACTCGAGAATTTAAATCTGCAAAATTAAATTTGTGAACTATCTAGAAAGTAAATTTTTATTTTTATACAAGTTTTTAAGGATTCGAAAGACAAGCCCAGCTATTTCTAACGATTTTTTAAGCCTTCATAGAGTTCTAACAAGTAATTTTTCAGATTGAGCAAGAATTTTAACCTTAAAAAAAGTAAATTCAAAATATAATGAATTAAAACTGATATTTTGGCATCTAATTTTGACACCTTCAATATAGTTAGGGAGCTACCTTTCCATGTGATGATTAAAGCCCACATAGTCCATTGATTGATACTGTGAGATCGTATTTCAATTTCCTCCCAAAGATATATTGGATTCCTAGACTTTTCTTGTCTTAAAAGTATTTCCCCTTTGTAAAATAGACTTTCGATTGAGTTTCAAGAAAGGTCTGTACGGGATAAGAAATATTGGGAAATGTACGAAGGCCAAAATAGAATTTCTGACCATTCCTGACTTTTGAAATTGAACGTTTCCCATCACAAGATATGCCTCGAGATAGCTCTATTCGTTAGAATTCTGAAGAGTTCAACGAGATCCTCTTCGAGTTTTGAAGGGTTTAATGGGTTTGTCGCCTATTTTTAAATTAATCAACCCATCGCATGATATCGCAGGCATGACTGAACAATTTCTTGATCGTAATTCAGAATGGTCCGAGGGGCTGATACCGCTACTGGAGATCGACCGCATCGGCCGATCATACTAACCTGAAAACCAGTTTCATAGATAAATATGATTTTCTGCCTGTTTGGGGCTGCTGCTAAAAAGAAAAGGCCTAGTGTCATCTCGGCTTTATATTTGAATCAATGTTTCGCCTTTAACGAATCGGTATGACCATCTTTAAGGAAAAATGATATTCCTTAAAACAGCTGGTGGCTGTAATTTGGCAAATTAGTATACCGTGCTTATCAAACATCTTTGACACATATTATGCACTGTTTGCAAACAATTTTCAGTCATAATATCGCACAACAATTCTTTTTCTTAATGGTAAGCATGCTTCTAGAATTCCCACCAATCGACATCTTCTCTATTCTACCATATTTTTTTTCATAGTTCTTGTAAATTTATCATGCCGTTTCGACTTTGGGGTTAAAAAGTCTTGGAATCGTAGAAAAAAGGGGTTCCATGATTTTATGTGATAATATGCATCCAGATTTCATTATAATTTGCCTAATTCCTCACTAGAACCCTCTAATAAATAAATAAAATACATCATGAAGAAGTTGACTTATATTAGACAAAGAAATACTGGAGGTCAAAATTCTAGATTAAAATGATCCCCTGGTTATAAATCGGTCGAATATTCCGTTTTCATTACTATATATCTCCTTCATAACAATCTCGACATTTTGAAATTTATTCACGATGTTTCGCTAAAGGTTACGAATGTATGCTATGTGATAATCTTCTTTTTGTTTTATGACTACTTTATTAGGTGTGGACCAAAATTTTTCTCATGGTGTTTCTAAACGCCAATTTTCGGTTAAAGCTAAGATCAGTTAACCAAGGTTCGTTAGTCTTCGACGATCATCGAATTAATGGTTTTTTAATATATATATCACCAGGAAAATATATGAATAGTTGTCGATTTTAAACATAAATAAAATAGAATTTGTTATAAATTGAATTTAGGAAGCAGTGTATACCATTTTCCGTTCAAGATCCCCTACTTTCCGACGCGTGCATTCAAATGCTCCATTTGGTGCTTTGTAATTATAAGAAAGTAAGTGATAAATGGTAAAGAGATTATTGCTGTTAGACTCAGGCCAATCTCAGCAAACGGCTGCTCCTATTAGACTCCAAAATCTAACCGCATATATCCAAGGCTCTAAAAGAGAATCTTAGTATAAATTTCAGTCACTTTTTAATAATAAAAATACAAAATAAAGAACTTTTGAATATTCACATAGGAAAGTCGACATCTTGAAGGGAAAATTGTGTATACTGCTTTCAAACTTCAATTAGTAACAAATTTTATTATGTTTAGGTTTAGAAAGGACAAATATTCATATATTTTCTTGGTTTTATATAAAACAGCCACTAATCCGATGATCGGCGAGAATTAACAAACGGTGGTTAACGGATCTTAACTTTAGCCACATTTTCTAGTTTTTCTGAAGTTATATCATCGTTGCGTACCTTGACTTCAGTATCATTATCCTTTCATCAAATGTTCTTGGCTTTTATTTAATGGCCAAATCAACGGACCTAGTATCTATTTTAACTAGTTGTTCTTTTGATATCATTCTGTCTCGGAGTATTTTTTGTGAAAAAAACAACAACTCAGATGAAACAGAGTTGTGCAGATTTTTGACAAGCTGATTGATGAATCATATTTCGATTATATTCTTACATTAGATCTGCCTGTGTACTTTCCTGAGTACTGTTTTTAAGTTGTATGAAGGTTGTAATAGTGACCTTAGATGTTTAAATCGCTTTTCATAAGGTAATAAATAGGTTTGTTAATTCCTAAACCAACAAACTCGATTGTTTTAGAATAATTTTTAATTTAGGTTTCTCGAATTCTATGTCAACCATTGAGTAAAATGTTGCACTCTGTCAATGCTTGAAATGTACTGGGGGCATTACATAGCCCAAAAGGCATACGAGTAAATTGGAAAAGTCCAAAAGGGGTGATAAAAGCAGTTTTCTGCCTGTCTTCATAAGCAACTTGAACTTGATGATAACCACTCAAAAGGTCAAACTTGGAAAAATACTTTGCTCCCGCTAAAGATTCTAATACGTCATCGACGCGTGGTAAAGGATACGAGTTTTTCAGGGTTAATGAGTTGAGTTGTCGATAATCGACACAAAGTCGCCACGTAGAGTCTTTCTTTTTAACTAAGACCACATTTGATGCCCAGGGACTTTCGGTTCTCTCGATTATTCCATCTTTCAGTAAATTATCAACGATTTCTCTCAGTTGTTCAATATGCTTAATAGGAAATTTCCTGAGTCTTTGCTAGAAAGGTTCGGCACCTACAGTATTTATTTTATGCATCACCGCGTTAGTACACCCCACATGATTTTTATCAGCAGATAAAAGGCTTGAATACTTTTTTACTAAACCAATGAAGGCAGATTTTTGTGATTCTGGGACATGGGATAAAACTATTTCAGTAGGCGATAAGTGGTCTGATTTCAACGGTAATGAAAGATAGTCAATTGACATTCGACAGCTTTTATCAAGTTTAACACAACAATCTCCGACTTGAAGCGTATTATCAATAAAACTAATAATGCAACCATACCTATCCAGAAAATCGGAGCCAATGATACATTTTATTTCTAAATTGCGGCATACCAAAAACTTATGAGGAAAACCACGTTTATTGAAAGTCAAAACCAAGTCAATGTAACCAAAACAAGGCATCAGCTGTCCACTGACATTAGTTATCTTGTGACTGGTCCTGGTCAGTTTGTCAAAATCCAATTCCTTAAGCAAAGATACATCAATCACAGATATAGAAGCCCCGGAGTCAACCAACATAGATAATGTATTTAAGCTACGAGAAGGATGATCCTCTGTGGACACTGCACTCTTAACAAAATAAGACATGATGTAGCGGCGATAATAACAATATCTAGCAATATGGCCTAGTCGACCACAGTTATAACACCGTTGTTGATTGTTAGTATTGTACCTTTTAGTTTCCACTTTTTTATTCATCTCTTCTTGAACAATTTTCCTCAATAATGACATGTCAAAATTATCAGGCCGGTTGCTTGACGCTCGTTTTATCGCGAACACTTCACCGTCAATTTTCACGGATTCCGGCGTCGAACGCTCTGCTGCCTCTAATTCAAGAGCTTGGGTCAAGAGATCAGCAATATTCTTGTCTGCCGAGAACGAAATCAACGATCGCTTCACATATGCAGATTGGAGTCCTTCAATGAAACGATTTCTCGCAATCTTTTCTCTCGGGACAGATTCCAATTCCGGGTATGCTAACAACGATAGCCCAACCACTGCTTCCCAAAAACTGGTGATGCTTTCATTGTTCAGCTGCACCCTCTCGTTCAACTCTTTCTGAACAAGGATAGACGACGGTTGACGTGCCAGGTGATTCTTCAATAAGGCACTTGCGGCGTTCCAATCGGTTTTTTCGTTCACACCGAGAAGCCCTGAGATCTTGAAAAGGTCTTGGTCCAAGCACATCAGAAAATTGAACGTCCAACGTTCAATTGGAACTTTTCGGTCTTCCATGACCATTTTGAACCTTCTCAACCATGCATCAATGTCCTGGTTCCTTGTTAGGGTAGGAATTTTAACGTATCCCATAGCGATCCTGTCCCAACCGCCAATTGTTGGCTCTTGTTCTAAAGGTTCCTTATCCATAAATTAGGATAGCAATAATAATTAATATAATCTATTAATTAAGTTAATCTATCACGCCTTGGGTCCCAGTCCCCATCGCTAACACACTCTGTCTTTCTCTTTATAATCCTGCCCATTTCGCCAATTCAACCTCTCAATCATCGTTTATTTACCTCATTCATCCACAACGTTGTTTGATATTATTAATCCCAGTCTCACGTTATCAGAACATACAATATTCTGCGCGTGCGAAATTGGAACCGTGAGCCGATTGGGATATAAATCTGCATTTCCGAAATCTTTGACCTCATGTGTATTTAATCTCACCTCGGACAATGACCAAATCTGATAATGACAACAAAATCGTGTCTCGAAGACTCAAATGAATTAAAATTACTAAACTCCCATTTATGCTTATTTCAAAAACTTTTGAACATAATTTCAGCATTGGTCAGCTAATCCTCACTACCATGGAATCACTTTTCCTTTGTGTAGCTTTCTGCTCAAATTTCACAGCAATTTATGGGATTTTTAGAGTTAAAAACTTAAACTACAAAAGTGGAAATTAAAAATTAAAGGTTTTCATGGATAATCCTTTGATAAATTCAAGTAAGAAGGATTCGATTAAGTGTTATAGGTCCAAATAGTCAGATTAATTTACAGAGTTATACATTCAAAAATTCACTTATTCCAATTATAAATTGATTTTTAACTTTTAATAAATCGATATTGCATCACGATTCCCTCTTCGTTCACATATTTCATAACGAATTACTCAGGATGATTTATTTTATTTACAAAATTTGTTTGAGTGGATTCAATCAATTCCAACCCTCTTAATGATGTGGTTTTTCTTTTGATGGAATTTTTCCGCAATACATGAATTGAAAGAACATTTTGAGGCAATAACAATTTATTTATATATTATTTCGCTTAATTGATAAATGTTCAGATTCCTTTATCAACTCAGTCAGTGAATTTTTAAAGCAAAACCCTGTAACTTAATCTGATTGTATGGACTTTTATAACCAAATGTAAACCTATTTACTGGAATGTATGTCTCTCGATTACAAGAAAATTTTAATTTCCACTTTTTTAATTCATATTTTTAAAACTAACGAATTACTATGAAATTTGAGCTTCACGCTGCAGTGCAGCGAATTGATTTTAAGTTAGGAAAATTAGATGACCTAAGCCATATATTAGGAGTTCGGCGAAAATCTATCAGAGGTTTTGCATTATGGCTGGTCTTTAGAACATGGAAATGAGCTGAAAATTCAGATGGCTAATAAAAATTTAAAAATTCTGCTCATACGTAGTGTCTACTAATTTGTGTTAAAATTTTAATCCTTAATATTTTTAAAATCAAAACATTTATCAAATTTTGTTCGATAAATAGATGGTAAATTATTAGGAATTATAGAGGTATGTTAAATTAATTTGTTATCTCAAATATTTAAAGAAATATTCCAAAATCAATTGACTTCGATGTTACTGAATGGGTGAAAGAACCTACAATTTTTATCCTGAATCATATAATATAAACTTTTTATTCTTAGGTTTTTTTAGAATATTAAAGAAATTCGAATTCTGTTCGTGGAAATTTAAAAAAACACCAAAGCAAAACTGTGAAAAATTTTTCCTCAGTGCGCTGGTGCGAATATTAATTTGTGCTAGCCATGGATTTTTCAATTGAACAAGGAACTTTTATCATTATAACCTATTATGAATTTCAAAACAGCAGTATAAATATTCAAAGACAACATATAATACGATTTTTAAATCCAGAACTTCGAGCTCAAAATATAATTTTTGTATTTGTAAGAAAACTTGAAAATAACGAGCGATCTCAGATGAGATAAAAGCCAAAAGTTGGCGATAGATGAAGGCCTAAACAAGAAAACATCAATATTGTTTCAGAAATAATTACCCTTAGTCCTACAAAATCTCTGAGAAGATCATCACAATTCACCAGTATGGGAACGGATTCGGTGAGAAAGATTTTAGGATATAAATTAATCCTCTTTCCGTGTAAAATTCATGCCATAAACCACTTTCAACAGTTGTCATCAAGCCTGCTCCCGCCGCTATTTGAGTTGGATAAAAAATTATCTATATGATAGAAAAAAATTTAATCATAACTTTTTTGTAATAAAACTGTAGTGAATATATTTGCTATACATATAAATATTCTCTATTTATTCCTCTAAGTTATGCCCTTCCCTGCACTTTCAAAACATCAAGTAAAGTTAGAAGAGACCTCAATCCCTCTGTTTTGTAAAATTGTATAAATTATACCTGACTGCACCATTTTTTATTTTGGAAAAACTTAGAGGGAGTGTGCTTCAAAAATATGAAGTACTCTTTTTAAAAGATTATATCCCAAACACGAATAAAAGACGACGAATCGACAATTATAATACAAACCCCTAAAAATCATACTGTTACGTCAATTTTAAAAACAAATTTGTTTTTAATGATGTGCTGTCGGACTATTGCACATAAAAATATTGAACGTCACGCTCCAACCACCTGTTCCAAATTAAAACTAGCTATAGACTTAAATCTGAACTCAGAAAAATATCTTCCAATATCTAACGCGACTGTGCAATCGTCATTCGCAAATGGCCCCTGGCAAAATCCAAAAATTCCAGTATTGCTTTTTAGAAAATTTCTTATATGCTCACAAAAATAAAAAAGTATTGCAATGATGGTGAATGGGTTGAAGAATCATTTCTGGCTGCTGCAGATATCACATTTGAGGTGTTTTCCAACAAACCTGAGACTAAAGGGTTTTCATTTACTATCGAGCATCCCTACCATTCAATATTGCGCACCTGAAAACAACATACGTGATTGACAGCTAAAAATGAATCTTCCCATTATTATTTAATTCATACTTTTATTTAATTGGAAAATGAGTAAATAAGGTCCCTACATCCACAATTCAAAAACGCAGAAATAATTCAAAAACGCAGAAATAATTCAAAAAATTATTTAGGTCGGCTTTGAACAAGCAACTTTCTGAACAGTCAAAATAGATGTTCGAACGAAATTTTTCCTTACACTCATTACAGCACTTGTTTTCTCAGATATATCACAAGTGAATTGAAACTTTTTGATAAGCGCTTTTTAGGAATGCTCTCCAATCATTAGATACCCAACCCTGCATTAGAAATTTTATTGGTAAGTGTAAACAACGGAAAGGTAAATTATTTTATATTCTATATTTTATGCGATTTTACATTATGGGGATGGGGACCATATTTACTCATTTTTCCATGAAATAAAATTATGAATTAAATAATAATCGGTTGACTCATTTTTAGCTGTCAATAAAGTATGTTGTTTTCAGGTGCGCAATGTCAAATGTCCAGGTGCGCAATGTTGAATGCTATGGATGCACGATAGTAAATGAAAACCCTGTATGTAATCAAAAAATGGCTTTTTGTTGTCTGTTGACAATGCCACAAGAAGAATCAACATTTCAAAAAACTTGCAAAGTCAGTTAAAGAATGATTTAGGGACGTATGAATAGTTTCAATACAATTTAACTAGTCCGTAGACATAACAGAGATATAACAGAAAACAATCCTGATGACGATGATATTTAGCGATTTCTGTGTAAAAATAAGCACTACTAAACTTATGACAAATGAAATGACGAACAAATGGGAGGATATTTTCAAAAATATTCTTAAAAACGTGCATATATGATAGATACGCCTTTTGACAAGCTATCACAATAATCACTGATGGTGTATCAGCAACGGTTGGAAATATTAATTGATTTATCACCAACTTCAAGAATGGCAAATTATTTCGTAATCGTAGACGTTACCATTGAATTATCGACGGGGTAGTTTTGAGTAGTAAGATTCTCTCAACCGGACACCATGAAATAGTTACTATAAATAGAAAATCTTATACGATAGCTGGTTTGTTGAGCCATCTTTTGAAATACCTTTTGTAAAATTAAGAAATATCGGATCTTATGATACCTAGTGAAGTACGTTGGCTCTGTAAGGTTAAAACTCTCTCAAGATTTGTGAATTTAATTGAAGAATACAAAAATGAAAAAAAGTAGATATGTTCTTGAATTAAAAACTCTTTTTAGCTTATGAATTTGGTTTAATGTCAGGTATAATAGGAAAAGCGTATCATGTAAACTTGGATACCCAGGAGAAAATTTACATATAGCTTGAATTATAGGATTAATAAATTCATCTAAAGCCGAATTAGTTTTTATGGATATCACATCTGCATCTGAAGAAACGTAGATTTTTCAAGTATGAAAAAATGGCAGGCTGCACGGAAATTGACTTTTCATCATATGTTGCAAGTATAAAATCACTTCAAACCCAATGTGAAATACGATTTCAATAATTTAATTTCATTTTGACACCGGTCAAATTTATCCGTAATATTTCTTGTCAACTAAATATGACCTAAATATCTGCACAAATTACAGAGTTTATTCAAGCTAACGCCGACGAAATGGAGTTAGAAATTTTGGATCTTCAAAATGACATTGTGCGTAATTTTAAACGTATAAAACGGAATCTTCTTGAAGCGTCCATCATTCAGAATAAAAGCGTTTTTATGGTTCCGCATTTTTTGTGAATCCTTGTTTTCATCCATGAATATAGAACTGAAATACAGATACACCTTTGACCAGCCAATTTTCCACATTGTGCAATCAATTTTCCACTCTGCGGCGAGGCGGCTGAAATTGTTCAATCAATTTTCCACTTTGTGCAATCAATTTTCCACTCTTCGGTGGGCGGCTACAATTGTTTGATAACTTTTAAATTTTTGAAATTAATTAATCAAATTTGAGCTTAAATGGAGAGTAATATCAACGATCAACACGATATGTACTTTTTGAGTTTTATTAGAACAACATGAGTTAACAAAAAAGTGTCCAATGAACTTCGGTCGCTAATTATTGAGGCACTTAAAAATGGGAAACACTT
>JWZT01004076.1:288401-323218 GCA_000827895.1 Thelohanellus kitauei
AGTTCGAGCCACAAGAGTCGTTCCAGCATTTAGGTCTAGAAATTATTCTGTTGCCTGCACGATGTCTTGTGAGGGCATGGTTAATTTCAAAATCCGTGAAGGGGCATATAACGCCGAATGTTTCCTGGAGTACCTCCTAGAGATATTTGAAATCATTCAAGCACGAGAGATTTCAGAGGTCTACCTTGTAATGGATAATGTTCCATTTCATAAAACGGCACTGGTTCAAAATACGATTAGGGCATTCAACCACGTTCCGATTTATTTGCCGCCCTATAGCCCATTTTTAAACCCCATAGAAAATCTTTTCTCTAAATGGAAGGGGTTAGTGCGTCAGGCCAATTCAAGAACAGCAGATGAACTTTTTTCGTCAATTGAAGCATCCAGCACGAACATAACATCGAATGACTGCCTTGGGTTCTACAGACACATGGAAAGCTATTTGCCGGACTGTATTCAAGGTTGTCCTGTTGAAAACTAATATATTTTTTCTAAATTATTTCAATTTTTCTGTCGAAAATTGATTGCACAATGTGGAAAATTGGCTGGTCAAAGGTGTATATACTGATTGGCGAGAATATGAATGATATCTTACATTCAAGAATTCCATCACGCTTCCAGAGTTATGAAGTAATTTGGTTTTCCCCAAGAGTGAATGCCGACCAAATTACGCTGCTCTAGTGAGCAGATGCTGGGGTTTTATTTTGGCCGGTGAGGACCCGACATACAGCTATGAGCCCACATAGCTAACCGACCAGGAGTGTCGCAACGGAGCGACTCAGTACACGGATTGGGTGAAACTCTCGTAGTAATACGCGGCATAGGTTTTTTCATCTCGCAGTTCCAAAAAAAGAGTAATTGGTAATGGAATACATTGAAAAGACCACATTCACAATCCAATTTGGTAAATTTTAGAGAAATTTTAACGTTTGTTGGGTGTTAAATTCTATTATTTGATATATGTTTCTGTAGATTGTTCTTAATTAAAAATCCCATTACATTTAATTTAGAAAAAATGGTGCCGCCATGTGCTCAGTATTATAGAATGTGCTTTTTAGTGAAAAAAGATTGGAGGCCCGTGTTGTAGAGTATGGTTTTTTGAAGGTATGATTCCGACAACAACTAAGAGGATACCAAGGGGATGTTGACTATGTATCACAGCAATATAATAGAATTATCACATTGAACGAATTGCAATTCATGGAGGTTATTTTTATGACGACGGGTAATGGGACATCTCCTGAAGCTGTAAATTGGTGGTGTGGGTTATAACGTCTACCTCATATTATTCAATTTCAAACATCGTTAGACTTTTTTTGAGGTATTTTAAATAAAGGTATAAATCAGGAGTTAATAAAAACATATTTCAGCGAGTTTCTATGGATAGGTATAATTGGCCTCATAATTAGACATGGAAGAAGTGGCGAAGAGTTTTTAATCATGTACTGTTGTATATTAGATGGAAAAATCCGTTAACCTAATTCAATTATATTTTTACTCTAATTATTATCCATTTTATTGAATGCATTAAGGCACATAACTGGTCAAATTAGTTTGATTCTGCGCGAATGTCATCTATGTCAAATACACTAGATATTCGTATCATTTCGTCTAAATTTTTTGTTTCTACATTCTGCGAAAATCGACACATAGGTTTAAGATATGAAAAATAACACATAGAATAGTTTTCGGGAGGCTAGTATGGCTGTATTTTCTCGCCAGAGAAGTTACCTCCACAATTCACAAGCATCACAATTCAAATTGGATCGGCATACTATTTTTACAACTGCGGCGTTAAATTTTATGGATGTTAGACATTCCATTATAAACCAGGAGGGATTCGTCAGATTTCTTATACCATAATCCAGACCTCGTGGAGTTATTCCGTGACATTTTGTGATGATAATTTTTGTGTTTAAACCGATTAACCTTCAAGAGCTGTAATTCAACGTTTTAATATTTAGTTTAACAATTTAATGATAAATTATTGGCGTGTGTCTATTGGATGCCTTAACGTAAACTAACAGTTTTGTTTTGCTTTTATAGGGTTTTCTTGTTCTACATCGTCTGGCTAAGATACACTTTAGCACACATACGCCCCGCGGCGTTTTCAAAATGGCAAAAAAATAAATTTTTTAAAGAGCCCAAACAATGATAAACCAGGTAAACGTGACTATTCAAGCCAATAATACCATTTTTCAATTTGTAATATTAAGATATATAAAAATTGTATAAAAGATTTTTTAAGTAGAATTACCTCTCTTATTATATGTTTGCAATTGAGAACAATGACGTGCGAATCAGTATATACTAGTGTATTTTAGCCCATCGTCTAGTCACAGTAATTTAATTCATACTTAACCCTATTTCTGGTACCCAAGAAATATTTTTCATGTCGCATAACTTACTGTTTCATTGTATAATGGTTTTGGCGCCATTCATATTAATATTCTGCATTTACGTACTTTTTTAGAATTGGATAGTAATTTTACTAGCAAGAGCATTTGTTCGGAAGGCTAGACTCAGGAATGATACAAAACAAGCCACGATTATGAAAATATTATCAGTCGTCCACTTTGATTACACTTAGGCTTAGCCAAAACCTAGCTTCACATGGTTCTCATGTCACTTAATCGAGTGATTTCATAAAATCCTAAATTTGAAACATTTTAAAGAGGTAAAACGCTCATCAATTTTCAATTTTCTAAATGATCGCTGATCTGTTAAAAACTTAATATCTCATCCACTCGAAAAAGGTGCAAACATCGAAGTATAATCACTTTATCAAAATAGGGTAAACGAACCTCTGGAGCAATTATGATCATTATAGATATGAACTCAAGAGAATACACATAACAAATGTTATTTAGCAGGCATTATTGTCCATTTTATTCTGCGTTACGTATCTCTATTATTGAACCGCTATTCGCTCCATTTAAATTATATTTAATGGTGTTATTAAAAAGAAAAAAATGGCGCGTTAGTTCATATTTATAACAATACAAAAAAAATGTAAACTTTGGTGAATTCGATTAGATTTATGCGGTTTTATTATTATTCCATGAACCTGGCCTTGGAACAAGATAGATTTCCGTATTTTAACCGGCAATGTGACGGAAACATATAGAACATTTATCGAACTTTCAAGGAATTCTATCCAACCATCCAGAAGCTCCACCGAACCTTTCAGAAATTCTATAGAAGATACAGAAGCGATAATCTTAATCTGCCGGATCATTTTGGAACTATTTAAACTCGCTAACTTTCGATAGTTTTTAGCTTTTAGATAGTATTATCCAACAACATCACAGATACTTAATTTTTTTCAGCATAAAAATCACTGACTCGAAAGCTGTCGAAAGATTCTTCCCATATTTGTAATTGCTTGAAACGACACTACGCCTTCAAGTTCACTCATTCATATGATGTCTTTCCTGAACAAACGTATTTTTTTCAACTACCATTCCATTAAAATTGTCAACGAATTAAGATTTGTCAATGCAAAAATCGCATTTATCAGTCCACCTTATCTTCCCATGTGGTTACTTCCATTTTGTCTCATCCAAACATTATTTTACTCATCTATCACCCATACTGTCACGATATATTTCAATAATACAAGTTAAGATGGTACTGTGACAATTCGTTTTGGAAATTTTACTCCGTTATGCCTTAAAATCATTAAAAAAAAGGAATTATATTTCGAAACAATCAAATTGTTAAAAAATAAAAAAAATATTTTTCGTTTCGAACTAATAGCAGCACTTGAATCTTTGATAATCGTCGAGGACGTCGTTTGGATCCCGTTTGAACGTCTCGACTACAAAACATGCAGAGTAAACCACCACAATCAACTGAAACATGATAAATATAATCAAAACCAAATAAGAGAGTTTATCCTAAAAATTAATTATGAAATACCAACAGAATAGGAAAGAATAAGAATACAAGAGTGTTGGCGAACCAGTTAAAGAACGAAGCGATTCCTTGAGCTGGACCGGTTGCGCTAGGGGGAAACATCTCAACTGATATAAACCACACGACGGGTCCTAAATATAAACAGATCAACACCTGGCCCGAGTTGGAATATGAATACAAATAGACCGAGGAAAAACATGCTCACGTATGGAGATAACACGTAATCACCCAGAATCTCCGTCAATTTCTGGTTGGTCAGAAACCCAACAAATGAAAACGTCATTAGTAAGAATCCAACGATCCATAACAACTTTCTACGTTGGTTCCCGACTATTGGTGCCTTTATTGATGATAAAATATACAAAAATGATAGAACCCAAAAGCCCTAGTGACGCAATAGCTAAACCCGCCTTATCAGGGGATTGAAAATTCAAGGATCTTAGAATAGTGGGTGCAAAAGCCATAATCTGATCTCGATAGTACTTACAGAGTTTATGCCGCTGAGCTGCTGACCCATATGAAGAACAATGAGTGAAATTGTGGCCACTGTGAATCTTCGTTCCTTGAGAAACTGAATGACACTCATTTTCTTGATCTGCGATGATTTTGAGGCCATTTCCTACATATAACATTTAGAAAACCGCTAATAATTCGACCTCTCTCTGCGAATAATGTTTTCCTCGGAGAATCTTAAAAACTAGGTCAGCAAGAACAAACTTTGCGAAGTTTTTTGAACATCGCGTGTCTTGTTGTAAACGTATTTAGGACTTTCCTGAGACATCATGATTGCAAGACATAAAGCGAGGGCTATTCCAAATGTCATCACGTGGACAAAGTTCCATTCATGCCCCACAAACTACATTCACTGATACCGTTACATCGGAGAGAGAAATGAGTAAGATCAGCGAGATTCCGAAATTGACACTGATTTGAATCAATGGCTTAAAGATCTTTTCCAATCGAGGCGGCAGCGTTTCAAACATTAGGAGTATGACTGAAACCATTAATCCAGCTAAATTAGAGTTGAATCTACCTGCATAAATGCCATCAAAGAATCTGCTTATGAACAGAAGAGCAATGTGGATGTATCTGGAGACAACTTTTAAGATGGCAGACAGCATTGCAAGTAAACAAAACAGTATTGATGGCGTTTTCCTGAATATTACTAGTTTTGCTACCTTCCGAATCTCTCTACACTGTAACCACCGATAATGGAACCGAACCAGCCACCAAATGGATACAAGAACCCGATAGACCAGATGGACGACGGAAACATGCTGGCGTTGATTTTCTCTACATCAGCATTTGGCGCATAATGAAATTGATAAAAATGCCGTTTTATGTACTATAATAACCAGATTGATTACATCATCGTTACCAATGCTGGCAATAGTTATTCCCATTAGAACGGGTCCAAGTAGCATCATCGAGCAAAGTATGAGAGAAAAAGTTTTACACCCTTGACGAGAAAGATCGTTTTGTTTCACAGACCCAGGACTCTAGGATATCATATCACCGAATTACCTGGATGAATTCTACTCGACAGTCAGTCTCCAATGAAGTCATTTTATCTGCTTGAGGCCAAAAACACCTGTTGTTTGTTTCGTGCCGCTTTGCATACACACAAACTCGTCTTTCTATGACCCAACAGCGAAATTATTCCTAAAATATGCGTTTAATATGCGAAAATTTCAGCTTTTTTCCAAACTTTTAAAACGTTAACGGACTACCAGCTACTATTTTAATTGCAGTCTTTATAATTAAATAAAATTTCGAATGCTTTTACATAAAAGGAGTTCAATGCACCATTGTCTGAAGGCATCCACACCATAACAGACTGCTCACTATTGTTTGCTATTGTGCTTCTCGTTCGTTTTCGAGTCAAATTCTATTGCCAAAAACTATTAAAAATGTAAATAAAACACCTTTCTTCATATGATCGGTTTGAGGATTTGTATACCTTATAAGATTCGGTAGCAGGTGGTCCATTAAATCCTCTACACGTGACTCGGCTCGCATGCATACTTTAACCTGTTTTACGCATTTACATAATCTCAACTTAAAAGCTTGTATGATACTGAATCTCTAACAACTCTTTTGTAGTATATTAAATCAACATCTAAACGACGTGAACCCTCAAGAGTATTGCTGGCGCCAATTTAAATGAGATAGTTGTTCATTTAATACTCAAGCGAGTAGAGTCCAAACTGGCGGTTATTATCTAAGTCATGAGCCCAAATATGGGTCACTATAATCTCACATTAAATCAGTGACCAGATACCCATACTACTTCTATTATTCCCATCGCGCGAGAACCGATTCCGAATTTCCCTAATGGATTAATCTGTCCTCATGGTGTCGGTTACAAGTTTTCATACACAAAGTGGAATACCGACCAGTCTTAAAGAATATAAATCGAATAGTAGAACAATCTACCTGTATACATTAAATAAAACCCATGATCTGGTTTATTTTTCGAGCTAAGAGGAGCTTATTCATTCAAAATTTTAGTATTGGACCAGCAGGTGTCTTCTATGCGGCGCAAGCGCATTTTGTAATGGCAGAACAAAATTTTGTTGATTCGTACTATCTGATTTCAACAAATAACTCGGGATTTGGGATGAAATACGTCTGTTAAAGCTATAAATAGGAAAGACCAAATATTTGGTTAAAGATTAAATAAACTGATAGGTTAGTCTCTGCATGCCGGGTTTTTCAGTCAACCCGTTAACGATTCATATTGTGCACCTCATAATTCTTGGTTATTATTAACGGTAATTTGACATATAGGAAAGATATTTTCACCAATTTTTATTTAAATCAGGATTGTGATACAGGATTTTTCAGAATCAATTTGAATTACGTTAAGTTGAACTGAAATTTTTTTTGAAGGAATTACTCTTACAAAATCACAGAAAATTCAGTCCCTCAAAATGCTCCACACACTACTTCAAAATGATGGAAGCGCCATTGCTCTCTATGAGAATTTTGACTTCCCCCATATTTCAAATTTCGTTTAGGGTATTTTTTTGAGTTTTGTTGGTTGGACAGCTGTGTCAGGCGATATTTTAGCCACCTAAAGGTGTCACAAGGCAGGCTCCGTCAATGGGAGAACAGATTTTGTTTATATTCGAGCTTGTACATTTTTATAATCTTTGCTGTATTTAACAATTCACAAGAAATACCTTTTTCTGGTTTCAAGAACCTAATTTGGTGTAAACTTTATACATATGAGAGTTTGAAATTATAAAAAATACACATTGAAAATTCTCCCAAAAACACAACAGTTCCATATGCTAAATTTTTTTAAATTTAATTGTCATGTAAAACATGCTGGTTAACAAAACTCCAAACCAAATGCACCCGACTGTAAATGACAAAAAATTGATGATTAAACACATATCAAAAATAATCGAAAACCCCCAATTCGAAAGAAACCCTCTCTACTTTATCTTAGTAGTCAATTTTCTTAAACCTTTGATCTAAAATTATTATCACCCAATTTGATGAATATACCCGGTAAGGCTTAACAAAAAGTCCAAGTATGCATAAAATAACATTCAAAAGTGCCATATGGGATGAAATACGTCTGTTAAAGCCTGCATGCCGGGTTTTTCAGTCAACCCGTTAACGATTCATATTGTGCACCTCATAATTCTTGGTTATTATTAACGGTAATTTGACATATAGGAAAGATATTTTCACCAATTTTTATTTAAATCAGGATTGTGATACAGGATTTTTCAGAATCAATTTGAATTACGCCAAGTTGAACTGAAATTTTTTTTGAAGGAATTACTCTTACAAAATCACAGAAAATTCAGTCCCTCAAAATGCTCCACACACTACTTCAAAATGATGGAAGCGCCATTGCTCTCTATGAGAATTTTGACTTCCCCCATATTTCAAATTTCGTTTAGGGTATTTTTTTGAGTTTTGTTGGTTGGACAGCTGTGTCAGGCGATATTTTAGCCACCTAAAGGTGTCACAAGGCAGGCTCCGTCAATGGGAGAACAGATTTTGTTTATATTCGAGCTTGTACATTTTTATAATCTTTGCTGTATTTAACAATTCACAAGAAATACCTTTTTCTTGTTTCAAGAACCTAATTTGGTGTAAACTTTATACATATGAGAGTTTGAAATTATAAAAAATACACATTGAAAATTCTCCCAAAAACACAACAGTTCCATATGCTAAATTTTTTTAAATTTAATTGTCATGTAAAACATGCTGGTTAACAAAACTCCAAACCAAATGCACCCGACTGTAAATGACAAAAAATTGATGATTAAACACATATCAAAAATAATCGAAAACCCCCAATTCGAAAGAAACCCTCTCTACTTTATCTTAGTAGTCAATTTTCTTAAACCTTTGATCTAAAATTATTATCACCCAATTTGATGAATATACCCGGTAAGGCTTAACAAAAAGTCCAAGTATGCATAAAATAACATTCAAAAGTGCCATAGTATTGTTATCCATCAAAATGAATAATGAGGTGCAGAATATGGATCCTCATGCTTCACGTTTGTGACTGCAGAACCCAATATGAAGAGATTACCTTATTAGCGTGCTTTACTTTTTGTTAAATAATTAAATTATATGTTATTAAAAGTCTTAACAGACATGTTTTATCCCAATCCTACAGTTATTTTTTTAAAACCAAGCAGTAAGCATCCTGTAAAATTGTCATTATGCAACCAAACTACGCGCACGCGCCAAACAGAAGGCACCTACTGGCCCCACACCTAAAATTTGAATTAACGAGGTCAGATGTAACAAATCAAGATATAGGCACTTTTTTAAATAGACAAGAAGTTTATATGTAGTTTCAATCAACGCAAATTCACTGTAAACAGATTATATACAGGGATTTGCGTTTAAAAATACAATAATTGAAAAGAAAAATTGATTTTTTATGTAAAGACTAACTTGAATAATATTTCAACAAATTGTTATTTCCTATCGATTTCTTCTTCATTCATGTATAATAGGAAGAATTGTTCCTGATGGTTATTATGATTTGATAAACTTTGTGGTGTGACTTCAGAAAGCCTCAGCCATCCTTAATGTGGTTTTCAATGTTCAACATTTTTTTATCCAAACATTAATGAAGAGACTATCGAAGAGAATAAAAATTTATTTAATTAATTTGAGGTTAATTTATTACATTTTACAAAATGCATTTATAATTGTAATTTTTATATTTTTAAAGGCAAAACCGGGTATTCTGAGAAGGCACTTAGGGTGTGAGAAACATCTAATATTTTTTAAAACATTCAAATGATAATTTTCACACAATGCTTTCCCAAGGGTGGATTGGATTGCCGTTTATTCAACGGATAAAGAGAATTACACAATCAATAACTAATGAGATTTTCTACAGAATAGATGGCCGATATCACTGTTGTGATCACGGCCTTAAATTTATCTTCGAAAACGTCAAATATGGTTTCCATTTTCATAAATTCAGATAAATAACGATCACTCAACGAATCACAGCTCCTAAAAGCAACTCCTAGTTATTCTCCAGATCGACATTCCATGTTCATCTCAATCCAAGCACAATGTGTTGCATAAAACAGTGTCAAAATTACATTTATATACAATTATCTGAGTCTTTGAAAAGACCTAAACCAATTTGAAATACAGAAGTGTTTAAATCATTTTTTCTGATTTAATAATTAATCGGCGATATCCTGCACCATGATTCCCTGGTTCCTATTTAAACACAAAGAATTGTTTGCTGAATGGATATATACAGATTTGAAAACAATGTTGAGTGGTCTATCGGTTGATAACTCGTACTCATCCATGTGTCCGTCATAGGTTCGTTCGACTCCCCGTTATACTCACATTTTCTGCAATCCGTTGCATTATATGGCAAACAGACGAACTTCTTAACGATTTCATGCCAATTCGTTAACATGATGAACGTCTGGACTAGAAGGGTGACCCACTTTTTACCGATGTCTGCAAGCAGAGCACCGATCGTAGACAATTTTCATGGTAGAGTCTTCCAGGAATAATTTTTTGATTATTTTCGAGATTTCGTGTCGAATTTGGCATACAGCTAAGCCTCATAATGAACACCTTCTTAATCCCCAAAATTTATGGATTATTTATTATCTTAGTTTAAAAATTTCTATTATTAAAGTTCTTAAAAATGTAAATTTTTTTAACAGGCTGACATCATGAGTTTTTCATATATTAAAATCAACATTACAAAACCCTAACCCCCCTCTTCACAAGTCTAGGCAACGTTGAAAGACCTTACTTTCTTCTGTTTAAATATATTTTAACCGAGCGACAAACTAACATAATCATTTGCTTCCATATAACATTCAGCTGTACTGTTACTGACTTGATTCACGGATTTCCAAAGCTGCCACGAACAATTTAAGCATGAGAAATTACTGAGCGTTGGTCGATGGGCTTCACATAGGTAAAGGTCTGCGCTTATAGTGGGAGTGGTGGCTTTGTATATGAAAGTCAATGATCGATTGACAGAAATGGATAGCGTTTGGTATATTTTGTGGAGGCGTTTTCGTCAAAATTTAATCCTGTTGTATGATGCATGATCACGAGATCTGGTTTCATATGCCATCATATACAGAATTAACAAATCGCCACTATTTTCTCCAGATTGGCTGATCGATCTATCTCCAAACTTTATGTCATGTGACGCAGGTTCGATTTCTGAATAAAGTAATCATGTTTTTACATTCAGTAAGAGCCACTCACATGGGACTGGCAGAACAAATGACCTGATTTTTACATTCAAAAATATTATTTTCAAAAATTGAAAAAATCGCCTTTTTAAAAAACCGATAAATTTTAAAATTATTTGATTCTTCCAATAGAACCTGCCTTCTCAACCTTAATATGCATATCACAAAAAAATTTTTTTCAGCCAGTCTTATTTAGGTGGCTCACGCTGAATTTCCACATGGCCGCTATTGAATGTAAAACCGGTAAAAAAAGTCAAAGTAACTTTTGTGGGGTTACACAAACTAATTAATAAACTCCACAATCGATTATGTTTATGCGTTCGATATTTCGTTGAAAGAAATTTGACTATTCTTTGTCGGTCGTATAGAAAAATTCAAGGGCTACACTTTTAACACCCTTTTGCGTTTTTTATTCCTTTAATTTTGATTTCATATGTTATTTTTTTCGCTTTATCATTAATAATTTTTAGCCTCAAATTGTGTATCCACATTAAATTTTGGATTTAAAGTAGTACCTTGGCATAAGAAATAAATTGTTCAGTTATCGTGCTCATATCAAATCAATTTCCCCCATACAAATTACATGAAATAAATTTAATCCGTTTTGGACATTTTAATACACTCAAATCACTGATAATATTAGGTTTCGGATCAAGTTCGCCAATTTTTATTTCATCAAAAACAGTAAAACAAACTATATATTTAATCATATTCATTAGTTTTTTCCATTCAATAGCATCGTCGATTGTCGCCTTCGCAGGCGTAATACTTGAATTTATTTGATGCTGTTTATTTCATATTGAACAAAAATATTCCAACCATACTGGCCGATGAATATCTCCACTGAAAATTAATTTTCTAAAAAAGAGATAATATTTTGACGACAGGCTCCCAAGATAGGAAACTGAATTTTCGAATATGCTAAAACACAACTGGCGATGCTATTTAGAGTAATGAATTAACGAGTAGAATATCATATAATTTGTTCCCCTTAATGTTCAAAAATTTTTAAAATAAAATTTTTTCGGATTTGATAGGGAAACCCTATAATAGCTAGGTTTTCATAATTTTATTAGGATGAATATCTCCTCATAAACTGTTGATAACACGGAGATATGAGAATCACGTTTTATGAAAGGGAGATTTCAAGTTTTAATAGATATAATTTACCTCTGTAAGGCACCAGAGAAACGATCTAAAGATATCTTAAGTGTCAAATAAATGTAGTATACATCTACTGAATGGTCCCTCAGACGAGCAGCTCTCTATCGAAGCAGGTGCATCAATCAGCAAAGAAGTGGCATGCTCCATTTCACGCTAATTATTACTTCCAACTGATGAAAATCGACAGATGTTGAGATATCTACGTCAGATCTCCACTCAAATCTCGATTATCCACGACTTCCATGGCATCCTTACATTCACATTTGCTGCCAGGCAAGCTGATTGTAGTGGCAACTCTCTTATAGATACCTCTACTCCAAGCCAGTATTATATATCATATTTGGCGAAAAATAATGATACGAGAAACGGAAAGAAATGTGCAAATTTAATGCATAAGCCAAAAAGGGAATTTAAAGGTTAGGTTAGTTCACGCGAAATGACGTCACAGATTAACGACAAATTTTGTGGTCATAGGAGACGACTAAGCTGTTTGTCCAAACTAAATCTGACTTAAAACGTTCAAGAAATGGAAAAAATCAAATATTTTTGAAGATTCATTCATAATAAACTATTTTAAGTGTTAACTGTAGCATTCATCTGTTCCATATTGAAGGTGTTTGGTTCGACACTGTCCACATCTTTCCTTTTTCATTGATTATTTCAGGCTCCAACATAGACTATTTAATTTTTTAAACACACTCTATGAGCTTCATTGCAATCAACAATATCTCTCGCGATGTCTGCGCAACTTAAATGCTCCAAGGGTTCATTTGATCCCGGGTGAGTAACCGAATGACCCAGTATATCTTTCTTGAATTCGCTGCACATTTGTAAAAGAAGGCCAGTCATCTCAAGCTCACCCATCTCAGCAATATTCTGGCGTTTCAAGTTCACTTTCGAGCTTGCAAAAACATACATCGTGTGTTTTCGCTAAAAAATGACAAATATTCATTACCAACGTAATTTCTCCATCCCTTAGCTTCCGATTGAGAACAAAACCATCGAAACCTGGCGATGATACCTCTTTCACTGTAAGCTTCAGTTCTCTGAGTGTTTCCTACAATCAAAAATTAGTTTAACACGATTAAAATTGTGTGAACCATTAATGATGATCCCTGATAGATTTACATGAAATCCATCTAAATTCTAACGCATTTGTCGTTGGATTGTTTTGACACTGGTTTAGCATTTTTCAAAGCTTAATCATGGAAAAATAGGATAGAGATACTATCATAAGTTGTAAAAATGAAATATTTGCTTTGTACTTTTTCAAACTTTTCCAAAGTTCAATAAACGGTTACAAAATACAGGAATCCAGCAATCATGCATCTCATAACTCATATGGTGTTTAGATCTATCTTAACGACCCATCGTTTATTATCTCTAAAAACCCATACGAGGGACCAAAATCTGTGACATTAAGTGATCAATTGTAATCAAATGATGCCCAAAAATCGAGGTCGTACCAACAATCCACAGCTAAATGCTCGTAAGAAGGTGAGTGTAAAATGACATAAACCAATGATTATTCAGTATTACTTCATTCGGGAAACTCCTTGAAAAAAATCTAACAAAATTTCACGTGTTCGTTCGTGCGGCAGAATCTGAGTCATGTCTCAACGTCCCCCACCTCATATGATGAGGGTTAGATCGAACATCTACTGCAGTTATTCATGTATTACGGATCTATACAAACCTATCTTTCGGAGATATTTGAACATTAAAAACGTGAAGCGGTTATTTTCAGGTTGGTGGTCAAGAAAATCTGGAACGAAAGGCAAGCTATATCATTATAAACTGGTATCGTTTTATGAGCTTCATAGCAATAATACATATTGTGTACGCGTCGAGTAGCTCTCTAGATCAAACAACAATCAGACCGATGGCTGAAAACGTTAGCAGTCACACCAGATAGAGGCGGTCAATTTAAACACGGCTCTCAACGGACAATATAAATTGGGTCTGTTTACATCTAACGATTCTAAACAGTTGATATTTTGTGTAAAAATAAACGCCCAAGTTCAATCTTGCTTAAAACGCTCTCCCCATACTCATTGACAAAATTTACAAGAAAAATACACCGAGCGAGTGGACAGGCTAAATGTAAGAATTGTCGTGTTGTATTTTTAGAATTTAATAGATGAAAGAGGATGAACATGGCAGAATTTAATAAAAGGATAATGGCTCTGGAGACAGAGAGAACGGTAATGCTTAAAGCTAAGTATGAATGCGTTGACACAATGGTTAAATCAGATGCAAAGTAATGATTCAAAACTCCACTAAGTTTATGCGACAACGGAAACTGCTAAACTTGAAATAGAAACAGGAATTCAGAATGGCATTAATATTTTACTTTCACAGCAGGGATATTCATTTAACACAACAACGGTCAAGACACTTTCCATTTACTCCTCGCGATAGCAGGACCTAGCAACCGAAAAACAATGGAAAAGGCCAAACTTTATACCCACAAGTTCTAGCCACCAAAGATGTAGAGGATAGAATCTTAACGACGATACATACATATAAAACGAAATAATGAAAGAATTACATTTGGAGAATTTGACAGAAGGTAAATTCTCCCTGAAGTATAACAGTTAAATATATTCAAAATGTATTACCGGCGGGCACGAGTCGACGGCAACACAGGCACAGTAGTAGACAAGTGACGGCACCGAAAAGAACACAAGAATCTTGACAAGGTGAATGGATGAAATCTTCCCAGTCATTGATATCTGCAAGCTACTCCGACCGCATTTAAGCGCGTATTTATAGTCCAAAAGAAATTATCTTATTAACGGAAATGCAAGTCGATAAACTGACATATTTCTGACGCGATAATCCATTGAAACTATGGGCAAATATATTTTTATCGTCTCTCTTGCCCACTGGTTATCGATATTTTCAAAGAAACTATCACAAATGTAAGTAATTAATAGATAAGCTCGATGAGACAATCAATAATCTTATCTCAGATTGACTATATCACCACGTATCATGGGAACGTAATCATAAATTAAGATTATTACATTTATGGCCTGTGTCCTACATTGTTTGTATATTTAAATTTTATAAACCAATAGTGCACAATGTCCGGCCCGCCATAATCAATTCGAAAGCCTAAATACCGATGTTCCAGTCATAGTTTTTCACGACGTTGCGATTAATTAAAAGGCAGCATTACAACAGCGCATCAGTAGTTTGGCCGCCGAAGGCTTTCGGAGTTTGAATTGTAGCCCTCTTCTCAAAAAAATCGTGCACCACTGTTATAAAATGTTAAACGAACTATATCAACACCTAAAATTACAAACCTCATCTTTAGATATCTATTAACGGTTGATGATAATATCCGTTGACCACCATCCTTACGATCATCTCAATCTATTTGAAATCATGTCACTGTACTGCCAATATCATAGAAAACTGAAAGACTGTTTTTGATATTGTTCAACGTCAAACTAGGATGTACGAGAATTGACTACCATAGAGACGAAAAATTTAACTATGTCTGATTACAGATATGAGATTGAGCATGACAATTAATACGCAGAAGCAGAGGGGTGAACTCCAATATAGTACAAGGTTAATTAACTATTTGTTGATTGTGTTGCTTCCTTTCCCAAACCTGATTCATGTATTAACAATGTAGCACCGGTTTTTACATTCAATCGCGTCCACCGTGATTTTCAATCGTATCCACCCTATTGCGCATGTATTTATTTTTAAAATAAAATATATCATTTTATTTTTTTTTCGTCGTAATTGATCATTTTACTGATGATTATGTGAACATCCATACTAAACTATTCGAACATTTAGGTTAAATTCTTCGTTTTCCTGTCATTATTTTGAATAATGTGCCCTTAAAATATGACGCGCGCGCATTGGGTGAGCACTTATGAATAGTAAAAACCGATAATAGAGAATAATGATTTCAATATTTACTAATTTTTAACTACTATTTCCTTTCAAAACGTTTTTTTATTGTTATATGTACCGTTTCCATGATATCCTGGGTCAATTACGACGAAAAAGAAATAAAATGATATATTATATTAAAAATATACGCATGCTCAAAGGGTGGACACGATTGAATGTAAAAACCGGTAACATGGCCCGCCATGAATAAACTTGTCTTTACAATTATGAATATCAGCTGACGACATCATATTATAACAAATATGAACTATTCAGACCTTCACATACCTTATAAGTTTTAGTAAAGTCCATATGATTTATTTTAAATATCGTCATATGATAAGTATTCTGCATATTTATTTGAGCGAATCGATTTTCTAATACTTCTAAGGTTGGAACTTTTGAATGCATTCTAAGTGTCGTAAAATGTTTTTCATTTATTACACTATATTCGATTAGTTATGACGTAAATATATATTTTAGCTTTATTAAGCTATTATTAACCCGGCGCTTACTTGATTTATCTAATAATTACAGCCAATTCAATTGAATACACAGTCCCGTTAATTTCACGTTTTTCCTGTCATGAGGCTGTGCACTTAACCGGAGTTAACTGACCTATTTACTACATTGTAAATTATATAAAGTACGTATGCCGTGTAGTCACCTAGTTATTTCATTCGAAACAATTTACATCCAGTCTACATTTGTACGTTAAACGAGTCTCCGTTAATTATAACAAAGCAGGAGATAGTAGAAAATAAAAAATCAAGAGTACTTGCATTAATTATCGGGTTGATCCTTCCGATTAAATTCGTCAACTCTTCATATTTAGGGTTTTTTAGGTTTTCAAATATAAACAATTTTTCGTCGACTTTAAATCGTGATATTATTTTCGAAAATATGGTTGTATTTTTCTTTGGAATACATTCACTGATTATTTGCATCTATTCTTGGCAAAAATAATATTATACTACAGGGTCATGTGAACTATGGCGCTAATTATTTGAAATGATTGTTTTAACATAAAAAGAACAGTATCAACTTAAATGAAAAAAAATATTCAACAAATCTGTTTTTTTAATTCTTTTCGCTTTTAGTGGACATAAAGTTAATAAAAATATATCATTCAAAATTTTTAGATGATACTGGGTTAACTCAGCATTTGTATCAATTTAATCGTTGCCGATCGCAAATAGCCATTAAAATATGGATGCGACATACATAAAAAATGATATTCTCGATGTAACTGTAAAATTTGCTTAAATCGTTCAAGATGCCATGCTCAAAAGATCATAGAATTTCGGCCCTTTTCCGAACTTCAAGTCTTATACGAGTTAAAGCAGACTATTATTGGTCAGTGTTAACTAAAATAAAAATGCCTTACTGTCAAAACGAAAAATAGTGTGGATCACGTTCGAAAAAGTAAAAATCTATGTTGTATACATAATTTTTCATGATCAACGGAAGCCAGGGAAGATCATATGCTTGGCTTTGTACGATTATAATACTATTAAAAATTTACTCGTTTTAATTTTGCGCTTAAATTGCAACATTCTTTGAAAATATGAATCGATTTTGATCTTGATTCATATGTTATGCAGATTCATTGATTAACTGATCAAGAAACCACCGATAAAACGAGGATCACCTTTTAAAATGAAACAAAGTCATAGACAATCATTTAGCGTGATACTGATTCAACCCAGTTTGGGTTTTTGCAATATATCGTACAAAGTGATGTAGTTAAATCGTGCTACAATTAATGATCTGGACTATAATTCTGATTTTTATCAATGTAATCTTCTCAAACACAGAATTATCACTTATTTTAATGTCATCATCTAAAAGCCGGCCATTTGGGACGGAAAATGGTGTAATTCTTCTAACTTTTTGACGAATAGTATTTATATATTATTTAGATCTCGCTCAAAGCACAAATTCGTTGAAATGAAATCTTCGAAAATATAATTTAATATAAATTAAATTGAGGACGAACTTTTCATACATTTTTAGATGCTACTTGACTGATTTGCCTGCACGTACACGAGATTAAACTACAAGCTATAATTATGATCGCAAAAAATAATTTGGTCAGACACTTAACTTTGATTTTTGTGTATCAATCAGCTATTCTTACAAAAATAATTTTGAAAACGAAAGCAGATGTTCTTTGTTTCGTTTGGTAGTATTATTTATGCGATCAATTAAAAATGAGGAAATATTTTTGCATTAACCATAACTCATTTATGTGAAGCTTTGGGGAAATTTCAAATGACCAAAAAGATTTTTCTGGTAAAGATAATGTGCGTTCTTAAGTACACATTTACCTGATTGGATATTTTTACAATGAGACACTATCTAAAAATTAGAATTTTTATACGTTCGTAAATTCATTTACGGGGACTTACAAATCAAAAAGGGAAGACTTGTTTACATTGAAATATGACGTCATCGTTTGAGACACATGGTTAAAATCAAAACACTCTAAACACATACAGACAAATCAATATTACGATTTTCTTGTTACTGAACCCAGATTATTATTATGGAATATATTTTATCAGTTAAATCAGTGTAGTTATCTTCATAGCACATCACGTTGGTTTCCAAATTTTGAATCACCTAATTATTTCTACAAGTTACACTCCATTGAGTATCTAAGAAACTACATGGATAATATCTTTTTCAAACGTTGTTCAAGGGCTCTTTAAAAGAGCAAGAAGGCATTTTTCGAATTGTATACATTTTTTACAGACATTTATTTTCTGGCTTTTGTAATGTTCACTGTTTTACGATATTATTAGACATTTCGTAACGAATGGGTCAATTAAGGTAAATGTAATATCATTAAACTGATAGATTTTCGTGATTGAAGCCTTGATATTATAAAGAATGATAAATAAATTGAATAAACGCTCTATATTAATCGGTTAACATTTAAAGTTTCTGAAGTTCCAGTCACTAGAATTCTAGAAAATTTTCATAAAAATGGCGACGCGAGCATTACAAATAATTATTGGTTTCTGTCAGCCTCCCTAAGCGTCATCAAGCTGTAGATGGTATGGATATTAAATAAAAAGTTTGAGAAGTTACTTTGATACATTTTTTTTGGAATATAGTAATTGGATTTAACAATAAAAAAGATAACAACTCGATGCATAAATTTTTCAGAACATGTATTGGTCTGCCACGTTGAAATTTGGGGTGACATTAAATATTGGCTAACCTCAAAATTTTGTGACAGTCACCTAATGAAATACAAATATTTAAAACACCCTTTTAGACTAAGAGAATACATAATATTCGACTGTAAAAAAATGACGTATTTTAAGCGACACATGCTTAAGTTAATAACACTCCAAGTAATATGCACATATCTAACATCTCCAGCTGAGTTGTTGGCGTTGATAAAATTCGGAATATCCGATAGATGGCAAAATTTTATTGATTTATTTGATTATAGGTGAATCGAAGATGAAAGATGAATCGGAAGAATGATTTTAAACTAAGAGAAATATTGTATAAAGTTTTTTACACATTAAATAATATTGAATAATGAAAAATATTTCAAAAGCTGTTGTATCTTACCTGCGTGCACACGACATCAGCACCAGTAGATGAACTGTGGAGCCAGATAAACCACATTGAAAAGAGCCAAAGAATCTTGATGAGGTGAGCTGACGAAATCATCCTATTCATTGATTACACTCTACGCCGACAATATTTAACCGCATATTTAAAATGTAGCGAACATTATCAAATGTTATGAACTATGATAGTTTGAAGTATTTCTGTCTCATATATCTGAAACTTCTGACCAAAATATTTTGTCTGTCTCGATACTAGACCCTCAATCTTATCTAAGAAGCCGTCTACTGATTTAAAAGCAATAGACTGTTTCTACAGTTATATCATGGTTTTATGTTAGTGCACCTTATCACTTTGTACTGTCAGAACCTAATCGTAAATAAACAGTTTGAAGTCTCATAGAAGTAGCCATCTAACTACATCCCTGCACATAGATTAATTTCAAACCTGTACAACCAGTGATACCCGTGTCTACAATCACATATCCCATAATTGAGTATCTATTTACGATAATTCAAATTGACCACACTCTTGATGACTATATGTATTTCAGTTCCCCATGATCTTGTTGATATTATAAACAAAAAGATCATCGATGTCTATTAACAATATCAGACATGGACGTCTTAACCTTCAGACTCTTTTTTGATAAATTTGACACTATCTGCTTAAAGTCAAAGGTTTTGAAAGAGTACATAAAAACTATTTGCAATGGTGAGAAAATATTTAAAAAAAATAATAATTTACTATTATTTGTTGATCCAAGTGTTTTGCTTATTTTACTTCTTATTATTACACAATACCCATTTTAAATATTGAGTATTGGTTGAAGTAGATTTAACGATTTGTGCTAAAATATTTGACATAAAACGAAGGCTTTGACAAAATTCAACGTATTAACTTCTCGTCACAAAAGTTGCAAGTTAAATGGCTGCGGTAAAACAATTTGTATCAAAATGCCTCATATCATTTTAAGTAAAATATATTTGTAAAATAACAAGCGTTATATCAAAACGATTCAAGGTTTGGAGCCTTTAAATATCTCATCATGCTGTGGCACCAATTAAACTCTCCCTTAATTTCGCCAACCACTTCTCTCTTAAGTGAAAGGGCTGCATTATAACTCTCCGCCCACTAATATAAGGTATCAGACGCAGCAACCTCTTCAAACATAATGCAATTTATCTGCTTCCTCCAAAATGGAAAGTAGTAGTGAATAGATCTCTCTCGTTACTACATATCCAGAACCCACTGAAAGTTCTGACAAGGTCATCAACGAAAATCACACAAAGTGTTTGTGAAGGAAGGGTGAGGTAACCAGCAAGATTCGCATAATGAACCCTCCAATGGAAATGTTTTTAAAATATTTGGTCTCATTATTTTTTTCTTTTTGAATTCAGTGGGAAATTTATAATGTACTCCTGCAAACTTTGGTACGATAAATGGAGTATCTTGATTTCAAGCTATTAAATGAGAATTTCTTTTAAATATTAAACTTTTATAGATCTTAAAGAGAAATGGTGATAATTTTACCATATATTTGAACGTTATAGAAATAATGTGAACTGTTAGGATGGATCTAGAATTGTAGAATTTACCGAAACATTATTAATTCAACTAAGGGAACCATGTTTGAAAAACATTAACCTCTTAAAACAAGACAAACAGAATCATTTGTTTTCCCAATGATTGTGTGATAAACACTGCTGTTACAGAGCCAGAAGATTCTAAAATTATCGCGGTTTAAATCTACTATCGGCTACGGAATTTTTAATTCTTACATTGAAGATAAATGTGTGCATTCTAGCTTTTGGAGGTTTCGGAGATTTATTATTCGATAGTCAAACCTTACGTAGGTGTGTTATCTATGCTTATATAGAACTATGAAGACGCTTGCTGTCTGGTTCTTTTTCTGTGGGAATGATGAACAAGACAATTCAGAAACATTGATGGCTCCAGTGCGTATTCATTAAGCATAAACACTTTTACACATCATGAAACTTTGATTTTATTAGTAAAAAAAATAAGACACAATGAGAGCCAAAATACGTGACCAATATGGGAAACGATAACTCACAGCTAATTATCAACAACCGATTTAACATCCTCAATAAAGTAGATTTAGCTGGGCATAGAATATTCGAATGATGTATTTGAAAACATTATGCTAACCACAAAATATTTGTTCGATAAACACACAATATTTCTGATATTATTGGTCAAAATGTAAAATAAAACTCAACTCAAATCCCTATTTTATGGCATAGGACTATCAAATTATCCTTTTAAAAATTAATGTTAATATTTTTATGTCATGCTGATTTTTTATCCTTTAATCGTTGACTTCGGAACACAAAAACTTGCTGGATAAGTACAATTTTACCAGACTTTCTTTTTTGTTTAAAATTTGATCGTATTATCTATTCTTCATTTTAAACTGATGTCTCGAAGAGGAAAAAAGGATAAGAATAATGGTTATGCGCACTAATGAATGTAAATATATTTCATAAACCAATACCTCTTTCCATCAATCTGGTATTAGCATGATCCCTTGACATTAAACATCTTATGTTGACTTGCAGAATACTGATCGGATTAATTTTAGACATAATTATCTGGCGTTAAGTTTTTTGTCAAAAAATGTTGTAAGATTTGCACAATAATGATTCATCGATGCCATATCTAGAATATGAAAGTTTTGATAATATATTTCATCCAGCTGTTACAGGGTATCACGAATCCATGTGCAATTGAAATTTTGTTTTCTCAATCTAATTTTTTCGTTGAATAGTGCCAAAACAATTTGGGGAAAAAACCAAAAATTGCCTATATGAAATGGTGTTTATTATAAAAACGGAATATTATGTTTTTTAGGGCTAAAATGGCTCTCAAGTAAGGACCAAATACATAAAGTTTCATGGTCGAAATTAAAGATTTTCAATATTGAACAACACATCTTTAATGGGAAACAGTATAATTGTTAAACATAGCATTTGTATTGTAACAAGAGCCTATTTTTGTGGATGAAATGCGTAGTAGAGAGATTATATCACCAAAAATACCTCCCGAAATACGGTAAAATTGATTGGGCATGGCGGTAATATATTTGATTGTTAAACCCGAAAGGTAAGTGAAAATACAAATTATTATTCTTAATGTAAAATTCCATATGAATTTCATCTTCGCATTGTTTCGTGATAATTGCGCATTGATTCGTGATAACCCTGTAAAATGTTTTGCAAGTTATCAATCTTACAGGGTTTTAACTTCAATTTCGGTATTTGATAACTCCAGTTTAGTACTCTCGTAATTTCATTTAGTTTTGACTTTTACGATTACAATTTCATTTTACCACGGCCATAACTAAGCTTTTGCGTTGGATAAAGGGTGAAGTTGGAGATTTTAAGGAAGCCATCATCTGTTGAATTTGGGGTATGGTCTTGGTAAAACTCATTTTTTGACATGTAATTTTTTTTAACTTAAAGCATATGGGGGCTGCTATAATTTTGGCGGGAAATTTAACAGTCACATTATTAAGCTCCCGTTCCTGCGTAACAGGCTACTGCGAAATAATGTAGTCGACTTTCCATCCTCCCACCCCCACCACTTTTCAAATTTTGCTTGGGGTATTTTTCGGTATTTTGATGTTTGGACATTTTCTACGGCGTCCATGGCGCAAAGCAGTCTAATTCGATTATGGTTAACCGGGGGAGGGGTCAACGGTATGGATGCCACCGTTGGAGGGCTTAGGGGCGCTTGTGGTGCCGCTTGGCTTTCCTTCATGAGGACCTAGCTTCCACGAGCAACCATGAGAGGCATGAGGTGCTTCATTTCACCGGCTAGGAGCAGCAGCCCTCTTACCAATCTTCACAGAGTCCTGAGGAATCTGCTGGATAAAAGGAAGGGGGGAAGGTGGGCGCACTCTGGGCGCCTGAGGTGAGGCCACGACAAGGCAGGACCCGCGAGTTTGTGGCGCCTTAGACCTCTGTAAGATCCCTTCATTCCCTTCGGTCGCTAGTCTGCCAACCGAGTGGCTTCAGAGGCAGTACCAGCGGGAGTGATCATGGGTGGTGTTATTTTCTTAGAAAGTTGTCCGGCCTAAATGTGGAAAAATCAAAACACAGAAAAATACTCTAAGCAAAATTTTAAAAGTAGGTGGGTTCGAGGGTGGGGATGAGGGTGGCAAGTCGACTACATCATTTTTCATATCAGCAATTAAGATATTATATATTAACAATGCACTTATCAAGATATTTTTACAATACTAATTCCATACCAGTTATTTAATCAAATAGAAATCTCCCTAATCTGAAATCCATTCTTCTGATATCTGATTTTCCTGGCATAATTTTTTACCTTATTGGCGCCTTCAGTTTTGGTTGAATTTTTTTAAAAATTTACTCCTCTGTGTTGAGAAAATCAATGTTTTGTTCTTAAAAACATTGTTAAATTGAATAATTCATTCGAACATTCAAACAAAAATTTGAGGAAATGCATGGATTAAAAATAACATCCACAAGAACAAAAATACTCACAGAACACTAGTAAGTTTGATGTAATTGCAAGAACCAGACAAAAACATACTCATAGGCGAGGAATATAAACACAAATATGAAAAATGCCAAGATTATTTCATTAGAGACAACCAAAGATATGTCAAATGAAAACTGTACTTTTGATCCTTGTTCAAAGGATAGGGATGTATAACTCAATAAAAATGTGATCGATAATTCTGTAATATGTAGATAGGGTTAGTTAGAAGTCACTCCTGATTCTGAGCTACGACTAATTTGAGGACAGAACATATATAGTCAGTATCCTATTCTCTTTCCCACTGAAATAATATAATTATGGTAAATCATACAATTAGTGCTTTAATGTGTGACACGGTTAACTTTTTAAATTATGATAAAATTTAATATATATTCATACTATGAAACAGAAGGATAAAAATCACAAAGCTGAAACGTAAGGTCTAGTAATCTAAAAAGTATATTTTTTGTTAAATAAAGTTTAGTGTATGGGTTGATAATTTACCAGAGGCCCTATTTATTGATTTTCATTGTTTTCTATTTTTTCCTGCGTAAAAGTCACTTCTCTCAAATCACCAGGCGGAAAGCGAAGAGAATTGATACCTCCGAAAACGAACATGTTCTCTGAATCAAAGAGAGCCTGTTGGTGATATGCTAAGCCGGGATAGAAATTCTATATCAAAACCGATAATACATTGCTAATATTTTTCCATTCTAGTGTGTCTAGATCGATTCTCCATACATCAGTAAGATATACACTTTTCGAATGATCTTCAACAACTTGAGTGCCATTATTAACCCAAAACGGTTTTTTTCCACTTGAAAGATACCCATAACGACCATAGAAAGCCATGCATTCTCCTACTCGATTTTCAGGAAAGGTATTTGTTGCTGATTCTGAGGTCATAATGCACCAAGTTGAATTTGAAGGGTCATAAGCTCTTACATGTGAAAATTGGATTGGAGAAAGATCAGGATTATTTATGAAATACAGTCTTCTTATTTAAAATACTTTACCTGTTTTTAAATGTAGTGAGATAGGTCAGAGAGAGCGGATGGCTGATATCAGATTGCAATTGAATCTCACTCCAAATATGGCTTTTCGTACAATACCTGTAGACGGTTCTTAAATGTTGTTTTCCGTCAATTCCTGATATCACATAAACGAAGCCACCGTGGTATGAAATTGAGGCCCGATACATTTTTGGAACGATATTTCGTGTTAACTTACAATTTTTACTCATATCTACCCACTTGTTTTGATACACATCGAATGAAAGTAATTTGTTTGTCATGTCTCTACCCAAAGGGTAACTAGTGCCGCCGAATATATAAATAACACTTCCAAAAGTGCAAATAGCTGAGTACAAGCACCTTTTTTTGACATAGCTTGGCAAAGGATACTTCACAAAAAGGCATTTGAAAATGTCATAGATCCACATTTCATTGCACACAACGTTACCCCAGGCAACTCCTCCATATATTATAATGTAAGTATCAACACAATCCATACAGTGTGCCACTCTAGGTTGTGGAATAAATACATTGTAGAGTAGCGGATTCGGAATTTCGCAAAAAAGAACGTTCATTTTGATAAAAACGATTGAGTCAAATAAAAGCAGATAACCAGATTTTGTTCTATAAAATGATCACAATCAATAAAAGAATGCATTTGTAAAGCCTTTTTTAAATCTGAAAAATCCATGAATCTCGAGATGTTTTATCTTATTGTTTAAATTAATATATATTTCGATATTTAATCCTGTGCAATTGATATTTTGGGGGAATTTAACTAATTATGGCGTATTGTTTTGTTTTCATTTTTTAACCTCCGTATTTTTCAAATAATACCCCATCCCCTTTTTATAATTCTATCGCTAATTTTTAAGAAGAGTAACAATTTTATACTACTTAAACTTGAAATTTCAAGCTACAATCACTATGATAGATATATATTCACGATTTTGAGATATCTCAATCGACATTTTACTGGAAGGCGATGCCGATTTGAATATGATCATCTTATAAAAATCATTATTTTCTACCATTTCCCACTTTGAATGAGGTTAATTTGATGTTACTTCATTCATCTGAGGCATTTTCAACTTTCCACAAATCACGCGAGGTGAAAATTAACAATGATTATTTAGGTTCACCCACAAAATAGCGATCGATAAATGCACCCTAAAAACCGAGACGACAATTGCGATAGATAAAATCGCGTTACCAACCAACTGTTTACAGAGAATGCTTGTCGATCTAATAATATGTATAATAAATCATAAAATTGAAAAGAAACTAATAAACGACTCGAACAAACTTTGGTGGTCTACACAATTGACTGTCACTCCTTATAGGCCAATATATTAGGATATGTGTGTATTATCAGGATATGCATTCAAAAGCGCGAACCGAGACAATCAAAAAATTTTTTTAATATATGGTTTTTCATTGATAATTAAATTTTTTTCTGGGTCCAATTTTTTAAGTTTAAAAAAATCATAGAATCGGCGACAATTCCTTGGGCGATAAGGTGGGTTTACTCTTGTTACATTTGGCGCCCGTCTTCACCTTAATTATGCGGGCTTGTATAGCTCCTATCCATACCAGATACAATGTTCAGACATCTTGTTTATTTCTCAATCCCCGAGAAGGTTTGTTTCCGAACTACAATCAGTTGCTGAGTGTATAAAACAGAGAACTAACGACCTTACATTAAGAAAGGTGTATACATGTTGACAAGTCAATCGTGCAAACAACCGAAATCATCTCGAAACGTTGAATTAATTCTCATTATGTCAAGATGACAATGTTAAGATATATAAATTATTGTTTTGTCATTTAATACATTTCAAAGATTTCTGAATTAAATCCTGAAATAATTCATTTATCAATGCAAAACCCAGCATTATATTTACGAAAAAGTTCTCAATAATAATAAAAACAATTTAAGTTGCCTTAATAAATCGTTTCTGACTAAATCTTGCAACTTATTTTTTGGGTTTCAGTCCACGAAGAGGATGCGTTTTCGTAAAAGCCTTCTAGTAACCTGGTAAAAGGTCGTGTAAACGAGGTTTTCAATCCATTTACGTCAACCGTGACAATTAAACAACATAAAATGCATTAAATAAAAACAATTGTTGCTATCTCGCTATATATTCTTTGTTGAAGCATTTCTGTAAGAAACTCTCCTATTAAAGGCAATAATTTCTGAAGTTTCCAGTGTTAATTTCCAAACACGGTGACGTCATCTGGCAGTAAAATCATCGTTCTGTTAAATAACCTCTTTTGCCGACCGAAGGTTTTACGTGGGAATAAAGCTTATATCATGGATTTGTAACTGAGCTGTGTAGGTATGTGATAAGTCATTTTATATTTAGACTATAGCCTTTTAACCCTGTTCTAAACAGTGGTAAAGCTTTCATTTAAAATGTTCTTGACATCTTTAACACATCTGGCCATATTTTCATTCATAGTTTATACAAAATACTTCCACATTTCGGGTTTTAACCTGAGTTCCATTGTTCCTTCCTAATATTTTCTTGTCAACGTATTTATCATCATATGTTTTAGCAATACCATTAATTATTATTTGCGGAGACTTAGAGGATGCTACTAAACTGCTTCCCAATCTTAAACTGCAAACCTAATAATAAGTATTCGAATTTTATGATAAACGATATCTTGAAGTAATTTAAATCATTGTTAAACCACGAGAATCGTTTACACAATATAAACCAATTCCCCTTCATGAAATGTCATAATATTCGATGATAACATTCAAAGGTTCCGGGCATGCTTTTATTATACAAATTAAATGATAAATTTTTAGAACTTTGCTGTTTGGCTAAATCCAATCTAATTAACGACGGCGCATATTCGACTCATTAAGCTAATTTCATATCCTTAGAGTATAAAAAAAGATATAATCTATAAATTTTAATTTACTTTTTACACGTAAAGCATAGTCAGAACCTTTGAATGTCAAAAGTGAAAGGTATGACAATCTTGAACCGGAAATGGTATATTATTTTTTAAAAAATTTACAGTCGATTGTCACGATTTACAATTTTGATACTCGTGATTCAAGATTTCAATGCTCACGTTCACTGCTTTAAATGTAAACCCTGATATGTACGGGCATGTGTATGGATTAATGCACTCATATTCTAGCCGTATAACACATTAATATTAAAGAATTGATAAAAATAAGATAAGCATTAATATAAATTTTAATTCTTATTTCGGGCATACTCGTCCTCAATACATAGTTAATTGACCCAATCGATATTACAAAATCACAGAAAGGAAAACAGCAAATTTTGTATGAAGTATTGAGATATCGACATGGCAAGTTAAATCAACATGGATCGTCTTCGTTGAGGTGGGTTAAAAGGCAAGGTCCATGGAGATTTAAGAAGAAAATATATGGGACGTTGCAAATCTATTGAACACAAGCATTCTCAAGGCACAAAAAAAATAAAGTGAAAAAAATAACGCGACCATACGCAAACTAGCTGAATATGGAGTAGAAAAACCACAGCAATTTATTGTTAATAGCTCAGTAGTAGTCACACTGGAACTCATCAATCGTTTGGCTTCGTATTTAGCCTGTCAACTGACAATCTAACGAAGGCCATCAATTATTCGAGGCCGTATACTGCACAATAAATAATTCTTCCTGACGCACTAAAACTAACAATACGGTCTCAAAATAGTCTTCTATGGGACACGGGGGATGAAGACACAAATTGTTGATGTTTGCTACTGCAGTAATTTACAATTATTGGAGCAAAATCCGAACAGGTTCATAGATGGAACATTCAAGATTGCTCCTGAATGATTCCTCCAAATATTTATGATAAATTCTCTAATTAACAGTAGCCTGATTACATTGATATGTGTGCTGATGGAAAAAAACAGGCTGACTGTAAGCTGGTTTTCCAGAAATCTCCTCGAACTGAGATAATCTCTCTCCCCGATGACCGTCATGGTTGATTTTGAAAAATTGATACATATACGCGTTGTTTAATATTTTCCGAATTCTACAGTGCATGATTGTCTATTTCATACTTGACGGTCATTACGGCGTCGAATACAAAAGGAAGGCTAACTAATTTGTATCGCGATGACGAACACATTTTGCTTTATTCAAAAATGCTAATAGCATTAAGTTTCATTCCTCCAGATGTTGGGTCAACTTTTGATGAACTGAGCGAAAGTAGGCCAGACAATCTACAGAATATTTATAATTAATTGGAGGACAATTTCGTTGGTCAGTCGAGATGGAATCGACGAGATCACCGATTGTTTCTCATCTCAATCTGGGACATGCGAAGACATGTTACTGATGGCTGTCAGCGTACTAATAACTCAGTCGAGGATTGTCAAAACGCGTTCCAATCACCTGTCATGAACCAGCATCCTACTCTCTACACTTTATATGAGCAATTACACCGTGAACAAAATTTAGCCGAGCAAACATAAGTCGAATACTAATCAAAGTTATTAACACTCAGTTCATAGCGTGTGCTCAAATTGTAATAACTGGAAATAAAATCAGTTTTGTGTCGAATAAAGACGGCAAATTTAAACCTAACTAAATCTATAATCGAATTTAGTCATGAGGCTAGTATCGATAGTCATCACGCTTGAAAGGACCATCAATTGGAACCCCGATATACTCTGCCTGTTTTGGAGATAGCTTCGTCAGCTTCCCACCAAGGGCAGTCAGAAGAGCATGAGCAATTTGTTCATCTAACTATGTTAAAGCAAATACATGACCGTTTTAGGTAAGAGATATATTCCCGGCTCATATTTATTTGATGGGCTCTGGCATAGCTCCACGGCGGCTAAAAACATGTTTGAAAACGTTGCACTCATTACAAAACTTGGGTGCCCATCTGCGCAACTTAGGTTGACTAATCGTCCTTGTGCAAGAAGTATCACTGATTTCCCACTGGCAAATGTATAGATATCCAACTGGGGTTTGACAGAGACATGTGACACTGCGTTTTCGGCAATCCACTTTGCGTCAACTTCGTAATCAAAGTGACCAGTATTCCCAAGAATGGCATTATCTTTCATTTTCGAAATGTGATGTTCAGTCACAATATTTATGTTGCCAGTAGCAGTGATTACGATATCAGCCTCAGAAATGATATCATCCAAAACAGTCACTTTGTAACCCTCCATCGCAGCCTGCAAAGCATTTATGGGGTCAATTTCTGTGACTATCACGCGAGCGCCGAACCCAGTAAGTGACCTGCAAACACCTTTACCGACATCACCATATCCACATACGACACACACTTTTCCCGCAATCTGCACGTTTGTTGACCTTTTGATCCCATCCACTAATGACTCGAATGCCGTAGATATTGTCGAATTTGGTCTTGGTGGCAGAATTGTTGCAATTAAACGCAGGAACTTTCAGTTTACCGCTGTTGAACAGTTTGTAGAGATTGGTTACTCCGATGGTTGTTTGTTCCACGATACCTTTAAGGCCTCCGAGCAATTCAGGGTGTAGGTCGTGCAGACGAGCGGTTATAAAGCCACCATCATCGATCAACAAATTCAGGGGTCCTTCCTTGAATTTCAGAGTTTGTTCCTGACACCATTCGAATTCTTCTTGTGTCTCCCCTTTCCAGGCAAACACCGATACTCCCGCTTTCGCAATAGCTGCTGCCGCATAATCATTTGTTGTTAGAGCATCACATGAACACCATCTCACCTTAATAATTTGATATGCAAACCTCGGCGCCGCATTCAACAAGGGTTTCGATTAATACTGCAGTCTCAAAAGTCATGTGAACACATCCCGCAATTCTCGCTCCCTTCAACACCTTATCCTTGGCATACTTCCTCCTCAAATCCATAAGGGCTTTCATTTCCTTCTCGGCCATTTGGATCATGATTCGACCTTTTTCTGCTTTGGAAATATCGGCTAGGATTTATTGTTCAGCTTACCAACTTTATAGTCTGACATTCTGCTTTCCAATAATCGGAGGATCTGGCTCTATTTAATCTATGTGATTTCAAAGCTGAGGAGTTTTGTAAATGTTATCTAATATTTTCAAGGGGGTTTTAATTAAATTTTCGCACATTCGAAACTATGTTATTCTATTGGTCAACTCGATCGGAAAGTTACTCGTTGTTTATGTTTTAACATCAAATTCCAAACAGTATCGATAAAATTACAAAATGTCTTCAGCAAACAAAGGAAGCTGTATCCAAGTTTAGTTATTGTTTTCGAATTGTTATAATTCGTCTTATCCAGAGATATGCATTTTCGATTTAGAGGATTAATGGATCTTTAGAAGCGATATATTGGAATAAAACCTAAACTTATCGAACCCATCCTGATCGATATATTCACAACTATTTACTTATATGTCTGATTAACGTCCCAGGCAAGCATCACTTCGGAATAATTTATAAATTACTTTGCTCGAATACCCATATATCCTGGTAACCAAAAAAAGTAGTAATTTAAGTCAAGCAAATATTTGTAACTATTGAACTAAGATTGTATGGAAATAAGTAAGAAAATGAGATTAATGGAAATGGATCAGAGACGACATGGTAATTATGAAATCGTTTGTTTTCGATAAAATTCAGCTAATGATTATTTAATAAATTAATATATCATTTCTTAAACCGCACTAAAAAACTGATTAACAGCAGAATTTGTTAGATTATTATTAAAGCAATACTAATTATTAAAGATTATATAATATACGAAAATTACCGAGTATTCATTACCTACGTCATTTGTGTCAGGGTTTGGATATTGATACCTCGATCCGTTACGATCAAATTGCGTATTTTACTTTTATTTAATACCGAGTTTTGAGTTTGTTTTGGGACATACGTTTCAATTTAGGGAATCCTGTGAGCACGCGCACCTCGCATTTATATAGCATCAATCTTTTCACTGCAAATTAAACAAAAGGGAGAGTGAGGGTCAAAAACAACTATTTATTATTCTCGGTGGGTGGCGTTAATGTTTGTATAATCATCCAAGATTTTTAGCAATGTGAAGAATGAAAGTGTTCACATTGAAAAAAAGTCCAGTGTTGGATGCGAAGCCCTGTAAATGCATTTATTGCTTCGTTTGACTTGTGTTTTTTTAGTCTTAGCGGAAAGATAGTATTTGGTAAAAAATCGATTCTCAAATACATGTTTTTAAAGACGGATGCCAAACCCAATATATGGTTTTGGACCAATTATAAAATAATACTGCATCCAAGTTTAAAACATATGATCTACGCTTGGTTATTGAAGCGGGAAAATAGTAAGCTAAGTTTCAAGAACTCTTTATATTGCTGACGTTTCAAATCGACCATTTTTTGAAGAAAAAATCTTTAATCGCGTTGAAGCAGTATCTCATGAATGACTGACATACCTAGATTGAGAAATAGTACAGCTGAGTGAATTACCGATCGTTGTACCACTTTTTTCATAGCGATGAAGTCCGTTAATGGGGTGAACGCCTAAATATTTTCTAGCCTGTTCATAAGACTGGTTGAAGTATTGGGAGAAGGAGAATTCATAACCTTGTTAAAAAATTATAAACTTCGCTACACAGAAGTAAATTACATAGACGATTTCCCATAATTTGTCAAATTTCTATTCCAGACAGGTTAAATGGTTCGAAACCTTAAAAACGTCAACTCAAAACTATAAAATTACCCAGCTTTTTTTGTTTCGATTTGATCAAATTCCAATAAATGAGGATAAGGTAATTTTTTCTCTTGATCTATGGTGTTGATTTTTGCCAGATATGGTTTTTGTGGTTTACATAGTATGTTATATCTTCTTTCGCCACTTTGATTAAATTATGTAAATTTAGATGAGGATTCGAAATGTTTTCTTTCGTTCTTCTTTTGAATCTTTCTAGTGCTGTATTTGTTCTGTTCACGAAATCTTGGTTTTATTCTGAATAAATTATCAATAGTTAAGGCTCGAATAATTTAAGCCAGGTTTTATTGAAATAAGATCAAAATTTTTTGGAATATCGGTGCGATTCAAGTGGTCACAGAATTAAATTTATTGTTAAGGGAATTTTTTTCGTTCTTGTTAATAAGGAGAATTTCAATTCTTGTAAGAATTATATAGATGTTTGCTACCAGAAATTTGACTTTTTCATTTTCCTTGCTATGGATTGTTTACAATGAAAGCTGAAACAATACAAGTTACTATATTGTAAAGCATTCTTCACGCATTGATTAGAGTCATTTAGAAGACTTAAGTGATTGTTCTCGGCATAAGATTATACTCGAGTGCTACTATAATGTCATGCAGCACTGACCGATATTAGCCATTTTCCCTTTAAAAGTGAGAATACTCATTGCGTGTATACTTTTGTTCAATTGTCATAAGTTATAATAACAAGATATTAAGTTAATGGAGCAGGTTCACATTTTAAGATAGATCAATTAACGTGTGTGCTGAATTTTAGCAATGACAAAGATTCATTCTTAACCCATTAAAGCTTCTGATGTCCCTCTATATGTAGTTTGAGAGTTAATTGTTTTCTATGAAACGGTAATCCGTTCATGGATCACAAATGTTCAATTGTGTCAGCTTTTATTGAATTCAGGTTAAGTTCTTCTATATTTTCTTGAATTCATGTAGTTACAACATATTTTCGGAATTCGGTCTCGTCATGGTTTGATCTTTAATCCAAAGTTGATAGTAGCTACTTCTTTATTTGATTGTGATAAATTTCCCCTTTCTGTGACATCATCAATATATTTTTGAATCATCATTTGGTGAAATATCATTCACATCTAGCTCTCCAACACTTGATCCTCACATCTATGTTTTCTATTCAAAACAACTGTATTTTCTGAAATAGTTAAACGCCTGATCAAAATTCTTTATCTATTTTGCTACGGGAGTAATAGGTTGGACCTATAATGGTCTGACATTTTTTTAAAATCGATAATTACCCTGTAAAAAGATCCCTGCAATTTCTAAATTGGAGCATACTCATATTATTAACTGGGTTGTTTCTGCGTTTAATTTCCTCGATATGTCATTTTTCTTTGTTTTACACAATGAAAAATTATTTTAACAAACTTTCTCGGTATTTTAATGTTTACGAGGGTCTGAAACACATTCTGCGTATTTCGGCTTTTCATTTATACTACCTTCATTTTGATATCGACGCGAAGAAATATTCAGCACTCTTAAAATCAGACTAAGTATTAATGAAATACCACTTGGAGCAAGTGATTTAATGAGATCATTGACCAATTCCTGTCAAATAATATCAGTGAATTCTCTTTACAATTTTGTTTCGCACTCAGAATTCTTCTCTAAACAAATGTTTTAATCTCTAAGATGTACTCCGAGATGGGTGAGTGAATTACTTTTTATTTTTGCAGATTTTCTTGATCGTTTTTAAGGATATAATATATATTTTTGCCGAGCTAAAATCACTGAGCGGCACCATGGCCTGACTGCTAGGTGAGCATCGATGGATCGTTGGTTCGACCCTAGCTGGACTCGACTTTAAAGTTACACATACTTTATTTATATCAGGGGTGGGCACAGTTAAGCGGATGAGGGCCAATTAATATCTTTTGGCTTAAAATCGCGGGCCGGATTAAATATGGCAATTAAATAATAAGCGGTGAGCTAACGTTTAGTTTATTAATAAAGTTTTTCATTAGAATTCATCAAAAATTTCATAATTGCTGAACCAAAATGGTAAATAATTATTGGAAAGGTCTACGCAGTGGTTGAAGAATTATATTCTTCTTTATTGCCTTAAATTTTATGCATTTTGTTGAATCAGATTTTGAAGGTTTAGTACGTTTAGTGATCTAATTAATTGCAAAATAATTAATTTTAATAATCCAGTTCCGTATTATGGGTAAGAAATTCTAATGGATGATACATCTTCTCTTTTTCACAACAAATATCTTTTTACCCTTATAATTCGGAC
>JWZT01004076.1:347311-363670 GCA_000827895.1 Thelohanellus kitauei
CAGACAGTTAATTGGGAGTTAATTTACTGGTCCAAGCAGTGGTGCTCATACCAACACAATCAAGGGGTCATTGAATGCGTTAAAAACGAAAATTTCGCACTTGAACCAAACAAATTCATGTGACGAGGACGGAAACGTCATGAAAAATCACTCAGACGATTTTCAAGGTTAATTCTTGTTGCGCCACAAGCATTCAATTGATGGGCTACTCATTACGATCAAGAAAATCATATTTACATTCGAATAAATTGTATTTTTGAATTATGTCTTGAGTTATCAGTGTTTTTTTGGGTTTTTAATCCCATTACGCGACCTATTTCGAGATTATCCGGAAAAAGGGGAACAAAGTACCATTCAACATAACTTTGAATTTTCGATTTTATTTAATTGTGGAATAATTATAACGAAAAATTATGATCATAATGAAAAACTGGATATTTCTCTGGCGCAGTCTCTGTGGGTGTCATATCTTGAATGTCTGTCAGACTTGAATTTCTGCACGTCAGAGTTAGGAGATAAAAAATTGTATCCTTCCAGATCTCCCATCAAATTAGTACAACTTAATTGTTTTAAATACACCTCAAAGATATTAGAACCTCCATAACTTAAGTTTTGTACTATTATGCTTAGCTCCACCTCGCAACTGTAGATATCAAACTGAAAACACCCATCTATAGATACAAAAGCGAGATTAATTTCTATTATTCAAAAGATCTCCCACTAAGTATTCGTCAAGTGATATCTCAACAAGAACTTTCTGCACTAATTGTCAATCACACCTACAAAGAAAGAACCTAATTAACACCATTATCACCATAACATCAACGGAGATTTTATAGATTTCGTAGTGGATATATCCAGCAATGGATGACAGATTGAAAAATTCAAGTGATTCAAATAATTTTAAAGTAATCATTAAATTATTAATTTCTTCGAACTTTCGGGACTGGGTAAGAGGCCGCAGAAGCGATTCCACACATATTTTCATCCATCGCCATCTTGAAATATCCTGATTCTCCCCAGTCTGTCCCCCAGCTGAGAAATAAAAAATTATTTACCTGTTCTTGACGATATAATAGGGTTTCTTAGCATCTCTATTGTAGCCAACAACCAAAACACCATGATTCAATTCACTCCTGCTGCAGTGACGAATACGTAGGACGCCAGAGCTGTAGAACAGTATCTCACGATGGTCAGCATCGATCCCAACGGATAATGGACCTTTGGATGACAGCGCGCGAACCAATTTCTCTTCGTTGCCACTAGGTATGTCCACATAGGATGACAAATACTATCTGGGCTTATTTCTTTGGTGCCTGCAAATTCCGGCCTGATAAAAAAAGTCATTTACCTGCCCAACATATGGGTAGTCGCTTTCCAATGACAGTCCGGTATGAATCCCGTATTCGAAAACATTATCAGGTAATCCACCTTGACAACCTTGGTTCCCTTCTCGAACAATCGACGACTTCTTGTTCGCTCAGAGTGACTAAACGGCCCGTTTTGATGGCCAAATGAGACTCGATCGCACTAACCTAGGTAAAGTCAACGTGTACCCCGCTGAATGCATAGCACGAACCACATATGCCTTGATTTTTAACTCTTGAAACTACGTTGTGCGTGCGCCAATCTATCGACTTTCTAACTGGTGAGTCAGTAGCTGGCGCATCGTCCAGTCTCAACTCCCCCGAACGTCTCATCAAGGTTCGCATAGTCAACTCGGAAGGACTCTTTTATATCTTCAACCTTACCATGTGACCATATTCGTTCATCGCCAGAGTAAAGCCCTCGTTTCTGGCGTTAACCTCTTCAATGAATCTCAAATTGTCTAAGAACAAGTCTCTTCTTTCCGCCTCTTCGCTAGGAGAGAATTTGAGATTATATTTGCCTTTGTATTCGTTCCACAAACCGGTGGAGACTAGGTTTTGGACATTACTCGTATGAGAAGTATAGAATAGAAGGAAAACAACAACAATCCTACTCATTAAAAAGTAGTCTACACCTTTGTTCCACACCCAGTCTTAGATTGCATGGCTTAACTGTCTACTAATGGCGTATTGATCCGGATAATACTAATTAGGTATTATCTATGTATTCCGAAACAATTGCGCATTACACTCCAAATGGCTTGAATCGCATATCTATGCGAATTAGTAAATCTATATTTGATACTCATTATTGATGTTCACTTTAAAAGAAAATATCAGAAATACCGATATCCAATGAATGATAGTTAACGCAGTTGATATAGATGAAATTATGGCTCAACCCAGTTTTAATTGTGCATATGATCTCAACCTTAATGCCCTCGTTCATTGGATATGCATGGAAGCAACATGATTTATTCCTTTATCACACTAGATATTTAAATCTTTAATAACATCACACGATTAAATAGACGCGATATTTGTATCTTCCTGATATACTTCAGGCATTTACTTCTTGTATACAGTCATCTCTGGCTAAGTGAATGTTTTGTCCAGTCATGAGATTGTGCACTTAACCGGAGTGGACAGTGTGCTTTTCTAGAAAATCGAGAAGTTTCAATAAATCACAAATATCCTACATGGGTGGTATATTAATCTTCATTTTCAACTTTCCTGCCGTTCATCCCCTTATTCTTTAACACTCATATCGCGCAACTCTCAAAATGGAATTGAGAACCACAGACCGATACATGTCGAAGTCTAATAGCCCCATATTAAGAAGTAAAGAATGAAGTTGGTGTCGTAAACATGAACGTATAAAAAAATCTTGGGCGAGCATCGAACGTAGTAAGACCAATAGTATTTTCAATGTCACAAGAACTATTATCGCCTGGAATTCGATGATGGAACCTATTACTGAGGACATACGATTATAAAATAACCTTTCGATCAACAAATCAGCATGAGGTCGATACCCTTTCCTGGCAGTTTATAGGGCCAGATGAAGAATTCGACTAGAAAAATTATAATTAGATGAACTCTATAACTATGATAGATACTCAAATTAATTTCCTTAAATCTTCAAACAAAAAGGGACCTAATTTTGCAGAGTGCTATTGTAAATGAACATGGCCTAAGTTAAATAAAAAATCCTCCTATATTTGATTCTACAGGGATCGTAATAAAAATTATCTGAGATGATTTGTTAGTGATTATATTTGGATATCCAAAAGTGTTGATTCCAAATTCTAAGCAGAAAGAAAAACTGAGGCGAATTCAGAGGTTAGATTGGGGGTTAGTATAAGCGACACAATTTGCGAGAAGATACTGTATTTGGCCATGTATCTATCAAGACTGAAAATTCGTTTAGTTCCTGTCCTTTCTTGTTCAAAAACTCAAGATTGCCAGATAGGGACTTCACTCTTTGGCACAAGGTTTCACGCCGATTCGTCAGAATCCGTATTGATTTTCTGGGCCATTCAAATGATTCATGTGTTTGATAGCACTGGACGCATAATCTAATTTTCCTTTTGTTCTGAAAATGATTGGTTTTTCCACCAGTAATATGGTGAAGGCTTTAAAATCCATTTTCGCTAAGGAACGCATTCTGAAAAACTTAGTCCAGGTAACGGTCCACGTTTCGCGTCAACTCATTTAAGAGATATTAGTATCGATTATGGAATCGAACATGTATTTAGCCAACCATATCATCCAGAATAGAATGAACAAACTAAGAGGTTTGTTTGTACCTTTAAAAATTTTATTTTTGGATTAATTGATGGTGGATTATCCTGATATGATTCTATCTGGTTTTTTTCATATCGTACCGCTCAGCACCGATTGATGGATGTTCAACCACCTCATAATAGATGCACGGAAGGCAAACGCATTGCAGGTGGGAAGTCTGCCTTTCTAAGCTCTCATTTTTTGAATATCGAATTTCAAAATTCGAAAGATGATAAATTCTTTCGGTACGGATGTAAAACAAACCGAAGAAATGGATCGAGGTGGAAGTTATTAAAATGACAAGTAGTGTACTATTCCTTGTAAAGACGAAAAAGAGAGAATTTATCGTCCACTAAAAGCAAGTCTAGGCTCGTTTCCCTTCAAACGATAACCAAGAGGTTAAAGTAGAATTTACCAGAGATTAAACCAGGACTGTGCAAGATCCCGAGAATAATAGTTTTTGAAGGAACCATTAAGAAGATCTGCAAGGTCGAAAGAAAAAATATCCCATGTTTCACCGAGGAGGTGTAAAATGAAACGGGTTAATATATAGAGTTATTTGATCTACTTGATAATCCTCGCAATCAACTTGATAAAAGTTACCAAAACTTAAAAATTTCTTTCATGAGCAGGATAATAAACCTTTAGCTATATTCTGAATTTTCACCTCATTTTCATTTTCACAAGGCAAGCTATTTTTAAAATTTAAGATACAATTTTTTGCAAATAGCGAATAAAATTGAGAACTCAAGTGAAGAGTATGGTGACTTTTTAAAATAGGAAATAATAGATGATGAATACCTCCATTTTGTTCGATATTCAATTTTGAACCCATATCATCTCATGTTTTGCTTTAAAAAACTTTCCTCATTTTCAGGAATTTGTTACAATACTCTTCACTTATGACTGACTCCTGGCAATAGACAAGGCTATTACAAACCCAGAAGAACGTTCTAGTGCCTTCCCCCTATCGATTTTTATTCTTCAATAGAAACATTATGGTTCTTATGAAGTTTGATGAATGTCCAATATTTTTATAATTTGTCAGGTTTACATCTCCCGGTTTGTTGTTTACTTCTATCCTATGTGTCAATATGTTTAAGCCAACATTATTGGTTTGTTGCTATCAGTTCCATTTGTAGCAATGCATCAACTGTGTATTCTAGAATATTTAAAATTGACTGAAAGAATGAATGTTGATTAAAAAAGGTTTATAATAAGATATTGCAAGAAATTTTTAATTTGGGACAACTTTTATTCAATAGATAGCAAAGATTATTAAGTTGTTTGAAACCCCATCAGTAGGCGCTAAATCTTTCTGATCAGCTGCTTTTTTCTGTACATATGAAATAGATAAATGAAACTATATTGGGCAATCTATTCACTCAAAAACACACCCACTACTCAACATATTATTAGAGGACTTAAAACATCTGTGAACCCCAAGAAAACTGATTTAAGTAACTAAAAAATTTCAGAATATCTTACATCTATTGTAATTGGACTGACATAAAATCGTGTGCCATAGGTGTTACAAAAAGTCATACCAGTAACGGGTTACTTTGAGGTCATTTTTAATGCATGGATGAAGTATCATAAGTAAACCACGACTGTTCACATATATTAGCTATTATCCTTGTCTTTTTAATTTCATTTACCATTCCAGCTTTTGTTAATTTGTACCGGCTTATACTTTTTTATCTATAAGATACTGTCAAGTATATTTAGTCACAAAAATTCTCATATATCGGACTTTCTAGTCTGAAATTTCAGAAGCGGCGACGATTATGATCTTATCTATAATACAGACTAAACACTGACATGATAATTAAGATAGCGATTGGGACGGTTGTCAAAAAATATTATACTCACTTTTCAATAGACACTGTTGTGAGGTCAATGTTGAGCACAACTAGCATTTTATCAGCAATTTATACTGTATTTGTTCAATGTACATTTTGGACTGGAGCACAGCCGTCTGACCTAAAACTTTAGTGATTCTGTTCTCATGATATGTGCTAATTAATGAGGTGTAATGCTGTAAAAATGGTATCATATAGTCTTTAATTCGTTTATTTAATTCGAAATATGATGAGGCTTGCTGAGATAATATCGATTGTCTTTTCACTAGACAGACACAACATTTGGGTCAGAATTATAAATAGAAGATTTCGACAAAATACTTCATTTTATGGGGTGATTTACGTTTAAAGTGATAATTTTTACTTTTATATGCAGCTTAATGCGGTCGGAGTTTTGTGTAATCAATGACGACGAAAATTTCATCAACTCACTTTGTCAAGATTCTTTTGATGTTTTTGCTGTCATCTTTCTTGTATCACTGTTCAGGTACCGTTGATGAAGTGTGCTCGCAGGTAAGATATCGCATCTTTGTTCCATTTATCATCAATTATGTAATATTCTATGCAGTTATAAAATTATGGTAATTGTCTTTCCAAACCCAACAATTATATTATTGGTTGTATCCTTCATCCCAGTTTAACTTAAATTAACTCACGACAAGTAGTCAACCAGCCCACTATACACCAGTCTATACCAATCCCATTAACGTAAATCTTGTGACGTTAACTATGCCATATTTTATTTATATGAACCAAAGAGAATCCAAAATATAGAAATTGTCTTTGACAATTAAAGATTGTATCAAATATGTATGGTAACATACCAAAAATCCTGGCTGGTTTCTGCCAACATATATTAATCTTAGATATATCTCGTTAAAAACATTGAAATCGGCCTTTGTTATCTTTTAAATTGTTTAATCAACTCATTCTACTTCAAAGTTATATTCGATATTAATTTTATAATCTGTGTTAAAAATAGCAACAATTTCGATTTTTACCACAATTTTATAGAGAAAATACCATCAAATATTACCATATTTTGAAACGTTTATTAGAAAAGTTTAAATTGTCTGTATACTCGGTTATCTGCAATCTAACACTGTCTAATAATAACCTCTAATCATGGCGGTTTTAATTAATTAAATTATCTTTCTTTTATGTGTCCAGACTTATGTCACGATAACCAGAATAATTCATGATATTTATCAATACCCTCATTCTCCATTTTACATTAATATTTTTGAGAACTAAAATTTATAAAAACAAACAATAAATGTCTTTCATGACATATAACTGTTCAACACCCCCATATTTAACATGTCAAACAGCCTCTTTTGAACTTTTCAGATGTATTTGAACATTAGAGTTGATTCATAGCCCTTCAGAGGTTCATATGTCCCAAAGATCTCATTCTCTTCTCGTGGTGAGAATTCATTTAGATTTAGTGTTTCGTTTTAAATTAATGGTAAAATACTGCTGTCATTTAAAAGGACATACTATTATGAATGCTGATTTTGAATGGTCAAAATAGTTTTTGGGACTTTTTTTATCTAACTGGATACTAACCTTTTCGAATATTCGCAATTCGATTTGTTTAATCGACAATAGGCAAAAAAATATTGCATCCCATAGTTTCATAAATATAGATCACTAATATTTTTAGAGTGCGGATATTCACAAATAGACATATGGTGAGATCAACCATTCAGATAAATTTGTGCCACCATGAGTAAATTACGACATAAAACTAATTACATTTTTCATAATAGTCTCGATATTTTGGTTCGCAGAATATTCTGAGAATGAAGATTAGCATTCCTTGCCAACGAATGAATGTTGTGTTAGTATCGCCCCTCAAAGGATAGAGCAACTGGCATGTGACTTATTTCGTGAGAGTCTAGCACTTCTCAGCTAGTTGATGGACAGATGGGTACCAAACCAGGGTGTTGACCTGAAAGAAATAGCTATATGTTTACCAGGATACAATAGTGTCGATAAAATCTGTTCAGAATTGCATCAATATATGTTAAAACCCCGTGAATATCCCAAACCAGAATCAAGATTGGAATAGTTTTAAAAACTACCACCACATAAACTGTTAGCTTTATCATTGTCCATACATTGAATAAAGCCGACTTATATGCTTAAAAACCTCGTAATTTTAGTGTTAATTTTTTTCTACGAGTTTAACACATTTTATTCAGTAAACCTAAAGATATCGTCGATAAATTATCATTTCTATTAAAAGATATTTTCTTGATTTGTCTTACTATAGGAAACACTCGAATATCTGAAAAATGCTAGAAACCATATTAACTCAGAGAACTTTAGTGCTAAATTTATTTTTGATCAGTTCCTAGCTAGAACGATCGCACTGGTAATATATATTAGTAATAATCTAAGAACAAATTGATTATGTATCTCCATGCATCTGTAAAAAAAATCAACGCCGTTCAAAGACTCAGAAACGAATATGTTGAAAGTTATACCCAACAAGATATGAACGAAATGTGTGAGAACGCTATCACACTTTTGAAAAGGAGTCATCCTCAACCACATGGCACGAATTCACAAGAAGGAACTGAGCAACCAAGCTGCCTAGACATAAATAAAAAAAGTAGAATTTGCTACACTCATTACGGGGTAATTTTTTATAAGTTTCAACAGTCTGAATTGGATCCTCAAGCAGACCATATGGATGTAAATCCTGGTATTAATCATCAAGGGTCAGTGTCTCAAAATCCAGTTTGAACTAATTAAATGAAGATAGCGACCGATTAAAATCATAATTTTGATTTATTGTCAAAATATATTGATCAATTTCATTCATAAACTATTTTATATCTATTGTCATTTCAATTACGGGCAGACAAACTATGTTGATTTTTCTCCAGCTCTACTAATATTACTTAAGACAAATTAAGTGTCTAATAATATCTTTAGCTTTAATTGTTCTCTTAAGAGTATAAATGAAATAACCACGGTTAGGACTACCGAATCCATAACCCGTTTAAATTATCCCATCAGTCAGGGTTTAAATCGCAATGTACTGCAATTTACTCGTCATCTAAGAGGTGGTGAGTACATTTATTAAGAGTTTTTCATACATTAGAGTTCTAAATCAAAATTGATTCATCATGCCAATAGCAGTAAGATCGAAATATAAACTAAAAGTTTATTAAAATAAAAGACTTTTTCATTTCATTACAGTTTTTGGAGCAGGTGAAACAACAGTTTTATTGTTCATGTGTTCTATCGATCGTATAAAAGTTAACTGTAGTTGTGATATTTAATCAATTAGTTCAGTGCGTGTAGTTAGCCCATTTTAATATTTTTTATATTCTAGATACACCATTTTCTGTGAAAAAGGCCAACTTTCCTCTGGTGACATTCAAAGGTTCCGATGTTGACTTTTTTTAAAAAAGTAAATTCAAATTTATGATTCTATCTTTTAAGGTAGCGAGAATATGCATTCAAATCAATGAGTTGAATATGCTCAGTCATTTACGTGGATTTGATTTAGCTTAACAGTAAAAATCTTTCTTAAATTTATCATTTACTTTTTATAATAAATACAACGTCGGAAACTTAGAATGTCATCATCGAAACGTCGGCCTTTTTGCACCGAAAATTGTGTAAAATAGTATAAAATCATAAATAGCAAATTATGTCGGTCATTATATTTCGAGTGCCCACAATAGGCCGAATTTTGATTTCCTAGATAAATATTTTTATCAGACCATTCATGGAATTTACATTCGATAGAATGTAAGTGATATTTGACTCATATATTACAACATTCAGATGATTATTAGTGAACAATCAAGACCTAAAGACATAGCGTGAGGTCTTTGAACGGGATTGCGTCTCATCAAATCACGAATAAATTTTTAATTTTATTCCCAATCAATATTAATCAAGTAAACATGCTTGCATTATAATGGTTTTTAGTATATTTGGATAAATACACATCATTAATCCGTTCGGCTTTACTCATGAAAGTAAGTCTTTTTAAAGTATATTTTTTCAGAAAGCATTGAATCCTATAAGTAATCGCCTGAATTTACATCATTTTTTAAGTTTCGATATTAATGAAATGTTAAACTTTTATCAGATTGTTCGGCAGAAACGTCACTTTCAGTTCTCTTACACATCTGTTATAAATACCAAATCAATTCTAAAGAATCAGAATTGTATCAATAATTCAGTTTTTTTTCAAATTTCGTGAAGAGCTGCAAGGGTAATTTAACACTGGTTGCAATTACAGTTTAGATCGAAAGATCTGAGAGGCTGGCTTATTATCGGACAGAAATCGAAGTTATCAAATAATCAAAACATCATAATATATGGTTTTATAATGTTAATTTTTTAATATCAGAGCTGCCAGGCGGTTAAATGTGAGTATTTGGGTCAATCCATGTGGTATAAAAGAATACTATATTTGAGTAAATTTATAGGAAGATAAGGAGATATTTTTTAATGCGCGGTAAGATATTAATAAAAGTCAAGATGATGAACATAGCTTAAATCTCTTTAAAATAAAAAATTTATAATGTGGTTGACATTAGAATTGATGTTCAAAAGGATATGACTCAATATTTGACGATTAATGATATTTATTTAATGAACTTACTTGATAAATTTCGACAGATTCTTGAATTAATTACATCTATATGTCAGATTTGGTCTAAATCACAAACCATGGGACGTAAGTTATCACACGCATAATAGATCAAGCGTGATTGGTTCTAATAGACTCATCCTTTTATAAATATCTAAATAATCTAGAGCCGTTTGAGCGTGGAAAATAATTTTCAGTGCTAAAATTACCCAGTATTGGCCAAAAAATAATATAAAACATAAAATTGTGTGCTTTTGTCATTAAATTATTTGTTAAATAAAGTATAATAAACATTTAATCATTGGGTTGGGTACAGTGTGGGCCAATATTCGTGGAATGCATTGGCTTAGAACGAAAAATTTATTGAGTATTTCTAATGATGGTTGAGAAAGTTAAATAATTGTTTTAACTCATCTCATCATCACCATGTCTAAAATTTAAATTTAGCGACGGTTCAGTAGATTTTGAAACATCAATACATGCTTTTATTATTAACATTCATTTCTGCAAACACATACACCCCTTTTCGTTATAAACTTTAATGCTTATGAATGAGTAATTTTGGACCATCTCAAATAAAAAATAACTCATTCGAGTTTGAGCTATGTTTACTTTTAGAAGAACTCATTCAGATTTAGAACATTTCACGTTTTTGCCGAATAATCAATCGAACGTGCCAAATTTTCGAAATTGTTCAACTACTTTAGCCAACAACCATGTTGTCGAAATATGACACTTTTCTCGTAAGCCATGACTGTTGACTATTCCGATAGTGGGATTACGAATTAAGATGCAGGAAGTTTTGAAGTGAATATTGGCCCAAATTTGTACATTATGATTTTCAAGACATCTGCCCGATGGTAAATAACATAAACGTATGGAGATTGGTTGACTCTCATTTCATACTAACCACAGTATTGCCGAATACCAACTTGGCACAGATCGTCTTTTTCGACGGAACCAAACAAGGCTAACTCTGTTCACTTTTTTTAATCCATTTAGTTATGCATGTAAAAGTATTTTATGAAATCAGCTTTATTTATAGACGCTGATGTTGAGAGTCAGATCCCCATAATTTTAATACGAAAGTGAATTTTGATATCCACTCCGAGTTTAATATTCCCCTGGAAATATGGTCTAATGAAATTAACACATATCAAAATTATAAAATCCCGATTCAACCATTTAAATTTTGCCTCGACGAATTTCGTTCCTATCTGGTGAGACCGATGTGTTGGTGTGATTTATGAAATGAATCTGTAAGTAAAATCTTTCGTCCGAACTGAGAGAAAGCAAATTAATTCATCAAAAAAGCTAGGCAGACAGACCTGAAGAATACTGTTTTGTGAGTCTTGGTGGCATCTAGATTCTACTCGGTACTCGGAGTTATTTTTAGAGCCCTTGCATTTAAGTGTTAGATTACTGACCGGCCTCATCTGCGCCAGATAAATAGGGCTTCTATCAATGTATTTTAGACAGAAATAAACAAACCAATTTTAACCTTCAAACGAGGAACACCCGCTTTCAATAATAACTTTATACGTAACAGAAAGTGTTTTTATATCGTCAGAATCACACGAAAAATAAATTAATATTTAGATGAAAATGACTTTGAAATGTAAGAAGCAGTTAATACAATAGATGGCTACTTGTCATCTAATTTCTCAGTTGAATGAATCAATAAATCAGCTCAAGTTTAAATTACTTTTTCCGTTGTCAAAGACAGATGGTGATAGCCAGCTGTCGACACGCTAGCACGAATGAGTAAGAATTTTCAGCGTAAACCAAAGTTTATTATGAAATACAAAAAATGAGTAAAGCCTGGGACGCGCACAGCATCAGGCAAGTTAATATATCCGATGTTATACAAATTATCAATAACATTGGTAGGACATTTGTAATGTATTCAACATATGAAATAAAATACATATTAGAAAATCGATCCATCCAAACGTAAAACGATTTCGTATTTTACCTCTTCCACTAAAACTGAAATCAATCGCGGACCTGATAATAATTACCTGAGTAGCGAGATATTTCAACGTTAAAATATCTCACAGTTATCGCAATCTAACTGTAATCAAATTAAAGGTATTAATTGCTACAATAGAAGTTTAGTTAGTAACGGCTCATGTTGAGGTCATGTCTTTTTAAGGGATCAATTCACGAAGGCGAAGTATCACGGTGTGCAAAGATCAGATATTTATTTGTTTGCTTCAATTAAATTTTCAATTGCATTTAGGTTTCGACTCATCATGTACCTTTAAGTAGATGTAAAATCCATTTTGTATCCGTATGAATCTGTATTTAATGACGTCAACGTATCGTTTTATCGTATTTGTGGTTTCTTTTTCTTTTGTTGTTGATCTTAAGTAGAACGTGACGTCACGCTGACTAAATGGATTTCGTCATAGGAATGGTTATCAGCGGCCATTATAATTACATGTAAATAGATACCAAATGCTGATATTCGTTGTTATAGACGCTGATATAAATGGTTTTGTGGATTCTCTAATGATGTGTCGAAATCTGTGAAATGACAATTTCTATAAGACAATAATCTATTTATTTGTGTTATGATCTCATGATACGTGTGAAAAACGTGGCGCTGACGTAAGAATGACATATATTATTGTCATGATGAGAAGGATTGCTAATTTGAGTGAAGATATCATTGAGATTATCAAGATGGAAGTGGGGGAGAGAAAATATTCTGTAGTTTGGTTTCAACGATTTATCGCGTCAGGCGTACGTCAGTTTATCTGCCTGTATTAAAGTTAATAAGATAATCTATTCTCGACTATAAATCGGAACTAAATGCGGTCGGAGCAGATTGAAATCAATGGTTGGGAAGGTTTCAAGTTATCTCATCGAGGTTCTCGTGCTCCTCTGTTTGTCATCCATGATGTACCACTGCTCCTCTGTCTTTGTCGAGGCTCATTGCCCTCAGGTAATATTTATTTTTTTATTTTTCGTTGAGTGATTGTGCCTCGAAGTATACGCGTTGCATATCGTAGCAATATTTTGTATTCGACAGTAATACTTCTTGGTGTTACTATTCTACCAACGTTGAATGACCCACATCAGAGAAAGACCATCGACTGTCTGCACATCTATTGCTCTTGCTCACAATTTAAGTACTACTCTTGACTTTTGATTGTAATGTTTCGTCTGGAAATATCGAAACCCGAGTTAAAGCTCAGGCGCGCATTAGATATGTGCATATGTACATCTTGAGATGACTTGGAGGTAGCTAGCTATTGCTGTCACTTCATTATTTTGATCATTCCGGCCCTTGTGTTTTGAAATATTAGTGTGATGCTTTGTGCTTATATTGTGGAATTCCCTCCATGCCTTTGTTTCTGGTTTATTGCAATGTATTCTAAGTTGTGAATGAAATTTTCCTGCCAATCGCAAATTTGTCGTCTAGTGAATACGCAGACAGCACTCTGTATGACCATTTTTTTGCACTCTAACGACCGAAATCGCGAATATTATAGAATTTTGAGTAGCATGATGTTTAGATTCGTCGAATAGACGAATGCCGTTGCGTGTTGCTGTAATTAAGTTTTCATTCGTGATCGTTGAATGAATCGCATCGCGTCGATATATCGTGTTAGTGATGTTTAGACCACCGTTATCGTTTAACTGGTCATTCCCAACAATTCATTTACACCTAACATTTTTAGTCTGACAGTGTAAACGTAAGATGGATGGTCGTTCATACAAACTTTTGATAGGAGCAAGCCTTTCAGTACACTATGTTTTTTTAAGAATAAGCGTCGGAGATGACATTGCCTATGTGGAGAGTTTTATTCTACAGAATTTTGAGATTATGGGTATTTTGGCAGTTGGTTCAAATATGTTGGGAAGGTAGCTGTGCTGATTTGATGGGATAGTTTCGTCTGACTATATTTTTGGTTCGGTGGTGCCAGAATCTGTGTACAGCCAGATGTCTATCCCTTATTTTTTTACCCAGAATTTGTGATACACGCGTGGATGTTACTCTCCCCCATTTACTTACATGTCTGTCGTGATCGCTTTTCATGATGAACATTATTGTTTGCGTTTGAATGTGGTCCACGTGGGAGGGGGAGGGGGTGACGTTTTATAGGATTGAGTTATATGGACTGGTCGTTTTCTTCATATTTGCGGATATTAGCTTACAAATACTCGATGCCGTAATACAGATATATTTGAATCCTCCAGAAGCCAAATACGGTCACGGACATCTCGCTGAGCAACGTTTATTGGGCTTTGGGTAGCGTGATTACACCCAGGAAGGCTGGCAGACTTTTCGTAATGTTACAGGTTAACAGGGTACTCGCGGTTCTTTTTTATAATTTCGTGCTTTAGATGATATTCATGCCCCAGTTCGAGTGATAAACTAGTGGGGGTCTGTCAGTATGAATTGGATACCTGTAGTTCTTTGATGAGGTCCTTCAATATATTTCTATTCAGCTTAGATCGGATTTTCTGAGTTTATCTTACAATAGACAACATTCGAAGCTCTACAAAAAGCAAGAGACGAAATAAACAGCCCAAGCTATGATCCTTTCGCTGCTGTGGTGGAGTTTTCACGTGGACGTGTGTCGTTGGTAGAATATATTCCATAATGTTTAGCATCGCTTGTTGACGTTGAATTACGCTCTGGAGAGGAAACTTGCAGCTATCAAAAAATTCAAAAATGAGTCCACTGAGGGTGGTTGGAAGAATAGTCGAATCCCTCAAGCTTGTAAGTCTTTGGCAGCTCTTGTTAAGGTCGGTTCAGGAGCTCACGGGAGTTCACAAGATGAGGCAGAGCCGTCAAGTTGCCAAGATATTGTGGCGTACATCCAGGAATGCTACAAGCAGCGTGGGGTAATTTATCAAAATTTATAAAGTCAGAATTGGACCCTAAGGTAGACGCCGCGGCAGTGGAAGCCTATGACCGTCGTCACAAAGCCAAACATCATAACGTGCCACCGGCAAATTGAAGAGGACTGCTGACTTTAACCTACAATTAAAATAAATTAAGATTATTATCAAACATCTTTATTGATTCTAGTTATTAAGGAGTTGAAATCGTCCGAGTGAGTTGTTCTGACGTGTTTAATGTTGGATTATTCGAGTATAAACGTCTTAACATGAGCATTATTTGGACTAATCGGGGATCGTCAAAAACGAATTCGATTGCAATATAATGGTTAAACTTTTTCAGTTCTTCGAGTGTGATGCGTTGCCAGCTCTGGCAATGCTGGCTCTAGTCTCTCGATCAATCAGTCAGCGAATGTCACAAAATAATTTTAGAAACCAGTTGGTATCTTAATTTGATGTGACCTTTAATTTATCTTTGGGCTTGAGGTCGAAGCGAAACCGAGTGCGGTGGGTGTGTCGTCCTCCTCGATTCCGAGGGTGGCGACTATTCATGAAATGGTTGGTGTTATGTTATTTGAAGCGTATCAACGAATGGTTTGCTCATGTATTGTCATTAAGTGTCGGAAAAGTAAAGTTATTATTCTCAAGTAGCACGCCCATTGATGCGCCTGCGCAACCCGTTAGAAATTTATTGCATGTATGGATCGTCTGGTGCATAATTTCGAACCGAAACTCACATACAATAATCGCAACGGCTTTTTTAACTAATTAACGGAACATTTCTAAAAATTTTATTACAGGGTTTCTCGATAAAAATGGAATATTTGTCAATTGAATTGGAATATTTGTCAATTGAATTGGAATATTTGTCAATTGAATTGGAATATTTGTCAATTGAATTGGAATATTTGTCAATTGAATTGGAATATTTGTCAATTGAATTGGAATATTTGTCAATTGAATTGGAATATTTGTCAATTGAATTGGAATATTTGTCAATTGAATTGGAATATTTGTCAATTGAATTGGAATATTTGTCAATTGAATTGGAATATTTGTCAATTGAATTGGAATATTTGTCAATTGAATTGGAATATTTGTCAATTGAATTGGAATATTTGTCAATTGAATTGGAATATTTGTCAATTGAATTGGAATATTTGTCAATTGAATTGGAATATTTGTCAATTGAATTGGAATATTTGTCAATTGAATTGGAATATTTGTCAATTGAATTGGAATATTTTTTTAATAAAAAAAAGAATAAAATGAAAAGAAATATTTTTAATAAAAATCTTAATATTGCATTTATCAATCAATTATTTCGGTTTTTTCTAAGGCAATCGAGAAATATTTTTCCACG
>JWZT01004076.1:374916-390907 GCA_000827895.1 Thelohanellus kitauei
CGCGATAAAAATAATTATGTATATTATAAAAATAATGTTAATTTATAGATTTTTTATAAACTATTGTGATAAAACTGTATAGCATACATTGTTTTTAAGGATAATTATATTTATTCCTTTATGTTCAGCCCCTCTTTGCTCGCTTAAACTGCATAAGTAAAGATAGAAGCGACACCCATCTCTCTGCTTTGTAAATATTTATCAATTTTATGACTATACAATTTTTAATTGAGAAATACTAACTGGAACAGTGATTTCAAATAAATGAAGTGCTCTTTAGTTTATCAAAAGTATATCCAAAAACGAATAAAGGATGATGAATCGATAATCATAATAAAAACAAGTAAAATCATACTCTTTCATCGATTTTAAAGATACATTTATTTTGGTGGTGTGCGGCAGTAGTGTTGCATATAAAAATATCGTACGTCAAGTTCAAACTACTCATTCCCTGTTAAAACTAGCTATTCTCTTCAATTTAAATTCAGACAGAAATTATATTAACTAAAATCAAACCTGACTGTAAACAGTCAGTTTTCAAATGACCTGTGGTAAAATGTAAAAAGGCCAGTATTGCTTTTTATAACATTTATCGTATACCCACTAAGGATGAAAAAGTTCTACCATGGTGGCGAATTGTTAAAAAAGAACCATTTCTGGTTGGTGCAGATTGCTCATTTGAGATGTCTCCCAAAAAATATGAAATTATGCCATTAAAAATGTACAGTCTATTTAAGAATGATTTATGGACGTATGAATAGTTTCAATAAAATTTAACTAGTCAACAAACATAACAGGGATAGCACAGCTGTAAATCATGGTGATAATTATAGAAATTTCTCTGTAAAAAGAAGAAAAACAAAAATTATGACAAATGAAACGACGAACAGCGGTCAAAGATATTTATCAAATATTCTTAATATACCAAAAATCACTGGATATGATTTTTACAAGCTGTCGGCGATAACGACTGATGAAGCGCCAACAATGCGGGGTAATGTCAATGGATTTATCGCGTAGTGCAAGAAAGACAGTTTCTTTCATGATTTTATGTCTTATTATTGAATCAAGGATGAAAATTTTGAGGAGTGATTCTCTCTATTTGACACTTCATGGAAGTATTTACTATAAATAGAGAACATTATTCGAGCAGCCCGTTTATTATATGGTGTTTTTAAAAATATTTCTGGAAAATCGGAATTACGGGTTCTCGAACTACAAAGCGATGTGCTTTAAGGTTAAAACTCTCTCAAGATAGAACATCTTGAGAATTGCTTACGAGCAAAAATTTCATCTTAATCCCTTTGGTTCGATGCAATTTAGTATGAAATTCAGTGAAAAATCAGATTGCTACAATAATTTTCATAAAAATACCACAGAGTAATCAGTTACAATTTTATTCTATGATATAAATATTTTTCTGTGCATTATTAATAAAAACTAACCATATATTTGATTCGAAAGAATAGATGAGGCCCATCACCTGGTCCATATTATAGAATGTGGTCTTAAAAGGAACAAGGTTGAGGACCCCTGACAGAAAATTATACGCTTTATTCCTCATCAATATGGCGAGATTGAAAAAACACATTAATTATTGAACCGATTTTTTAAACGTAGTGGTTGTTAAAAGTATTCATCAAATAGGCCGTTAAATAGAAATATAAAAACTGGGCAGTTATAAACACATTTATTTTCACATTTCTCAAGTTAGCCTATGAGTAAATATTGTTGGATCCGAATTATGATTCTGGGTGGCGTGACGATGATTATTCTCAGTAGTTGTATTACATACTCTTTTTTCAAAGTAACCCACGTGCTAATTTTTAATATTTTTGTACTTTTTTTCCATACAAGTCGCAACATTTTTTGAATTTTTTTTTGTCAATGGCCTAAATGTCAAACATAAGAAAATCTTACCTAATTTGGTTAAAATTTAAAGCTATCTAGCACTCAAAAATAGCAAGAGTGAAATTGAGAAAAAGTTCGGCTTTTATGAATCTATGGTTGGGAGATGGTGTAAAACTAGAAAAAACATGATGTTTTTACCTTCTTAAGCCGAGATGTCACTTAAAAAGCAGTCACTTTCAGCTTGGCCCCAACTTGTAAAAAGTTTTAAAACTTGATTGATGACGAGCTAATTAATGGCATGTAAGTTGGTGGCTTGAATACTGAAACACGCTCGTCTCATTGCTAAAACACAGGATATACAATTTATTGCTTCTCCAAAATGGACATTTGATTTTTGGAGTGAAATATTAATGTTAATCGTGCTGTTACATCTCTCGGACAACATTTTCCTTTTGATTGGGCAGCAAAGGAATCTTTTTTTAGCATACGTTGAAACTAATATCAACAGCATTTCTTTAGATCATATCGGTAACATGGACGAAGTACTTATAAGCTTCAACCTACCATCGAAGTTCACAGTTTCATAGAAAAGAAGTGATGATGTTAATTCTTTTCTTCCCAGCGAACGAATGTTGCTTTGGTACCTTAGCCCTACTGGGCAGAGGTATGGGGGATGTTTAGCAAGTGAGAGCTTTGCACTACCCGATTCTGTGCATTGCAGACGGTTCCTAGCTGGAGTGCGACCCTGAAAGGTATTGTTGCATATGAACAACATCGTAATCGTGGTCGATGTAAAGTTGGTTCAGTAATGTACCGGTGCAGGTTTCAATACTCCAAAAACCGTGAAAAAAAAGAAGTCAAATTTTTAATCACAGGGTCAGAAAGAAGCAATTTCACTGTAAAACTTGTAATTCTCGCCAATCGTCAGAAACTTCCACTATATGTTATTTTTAAGCTAAAGACAGGGTCTAAAGAAGATTTTCCTCGATTTGTAACTATTTCAGCAATTGAAAATGAGTAGATGTTTTAAAATAAAATGAATTTATGGGTTTAAAAGGCATGTAATGTTCGTCATAATTCATTTTTAAAAGGAATCGATACTAGAATCAGCTCCCGGTACGAGAATAGATCTGTTAATTAGACATTTAAGATGTCGAAACCAGAAATGGCAATGATCACATGGTGGTTGACAACAATTTACAACCATAGATATATCCGTAAATAAATCATTCAAGTCAAAGCTTAGAAGCCTCTGGGAATAATTTATGATGAAATCTTACTTAGATTTCAGAGAAAATTGAGAGTGAATAAAAAAGGCTTCATATTCTACAGTTTTTAATTGGATTAGTGTAGATAGGGAAACTGTTATAACGAATTCTGTTATAATCTGTTATAACTGGATTTACGGAAACCTGGCATAAATTTTTATGGTCAAAACGTTCCTATTTACGATACTGAAGAAATTTCAGAGATAGAAAATACTACTGATCATGATGGGTCGTTTAATAAAGACTATTAGGTATATGACTTTATATTAAAGTGTTTCAAATACTTAGAAGATCATCAATTTTAATAAAATTCATAATCCTAAAATTAATTTATTTATGCTTATTAAGCCGCATCATCAAAAAAATGCACACATTTTCTTCTAAGCCTTGTCTTTTATCTGAAAAACAGGGTAATTAAGCCATTTCGCCAGACAGAATTTATCATTTGGGGAAAAAACTCCCCATGGACTAATAAAAATTATGTATGGGTATTGGGCGGGTTATTTTATTTGTAAATTCTAAGCGTCTAACACACCTCCAAGCTCTGGTAAATTTGACATTTACATTTATATGGTTCAAAACATCCCTCGCCAATTGGATCACATTGTTTTTCATTATTCAAAAACAAATTACGATATCTCGGGAGTTATCGTTACTTGAATTTCTCCACCTAGTTTGATTTGATGACTATTTACTATCCTTAATTTTTTTAACGACGCTGTTAATTGTTTTATGCGAAAATTGGAGATTCAAATCAAACTTCTTTCCCGCCATGGACTGCACCCCTAATAATAATCGTCGAATTTCACCATAAACGATGTCTTCAAGAAATTTAAATTATTTAGGTGTATTTGAGAATGGCTGCTTCAATACAATTTTGTTAAAAAATCACCTATTAGATTTTTTATTTTCACCATTTTGAATGTCACGTTTCGCGGTTTTGACTGCAAAACCCGTAGTTTACTATATCCAAAAACATACCGATTATACAAGCAAAATCGACGCTGTTTTTACGATGTACTTATGGATTTCTATTGTGCGCGAAACGACGAGCTTTTAACACTTTCCTAAAATATATATTACGGGCTTGATTCAAAATACCATAGCCGATTGTATAGAAAACATCTACCCGGCAAGGTCATAGATGTCGTGTGCCTACAAACATTACAAGAATCCGTTGAGATGTTACGGCGCCAAAAACAGCATCATCAATGAGGCTTTGCTCGAAATGCGTTTGGATAAGAATACTGGGATCGAAGGATAGAAGATCTAGAAGCACAGATCCGTGAATTAACACAAACTCGTTTAACACCATCGTACCACCCTCAGAGGCCTTTACCCAAAAAAGCGGGCTGAAAAATGATGGAGAAATATAGCAGATCGATTTAGAAATCATAATTTAGAGTTTAATGGCTAAAATGATTTCTTAAGCCTGTCGTATGGTCTGCTTCTTTTCAAACTGCCGCCGGTAGATCGATTGAAATTCGCTAATTTTTAAAACGTCCTGCGATTGCTCGTATGGTTGATATATGTGTACTCGTCTCCGGGTTACGTCATAGACTTATGTGATGTGGATCTGAGATAGGATAACGACTATTATTTCAAGGTATGAATAGATTTAATAAGCGAATGACTTTATTCAACCTTAGTTAAAACGATCATGACGATACTTGATGCTCTTTTTGACAACTTTACGAGTATTAAAATCCTCAAAAACATCCACTCCCTCGTCTCGTAAATGTGATTAAAACCCAAATTTCGATTCTCTCGTTTTAAAATATAAGCATGATGAAGAAGGCTCTTCGCATACGATCATATGATTTCTGGGAGGCAGATAGGCTTTTCTGAGGAGACAGCCAGATCAGTTACTGAGTTTTACCTCAATTTATATAAATAGGCAGTTGACCATAATCCATTTACATCCCATGAGATTTATGGCCATACAGCTCACTAGTGACATCAAACAGACACCCAAAACGAACAAATTAGCCTTTGCGTAAATTCAGTTAGGTTCTCATGCAGGTCATTAAAGGGAAATGGGCGATGGATGCTTTCCTTATTACATTATATTAGAGAGTCATAAATGTTTAGGTTTGTGAACCAATAAAATAACTGTCTGGAGTTGTACTATCCGAGAATTGAGTTTAAAACGATCCGTGTTGTTTTAGAACAGCAATAATCTTCAGGATTCTTACTATGTTTTGCTCATTTGATGATGCATTCATTAATAAGACTTTTAATACTATACCAGTTTAAAGTTGGGATTACCAAATCCCCTGTAAAACAAGTAATACAGCTGCCAATTGGGTCGCGTGTAAATGATTGCATTTATCACCTTTATCCAAATTTATCAGTAAACAACCCATAAGATGGATTCATGACGAAAAGTTATCTATTTACAAACAAAATTAAACTATTTTTTATATGGAAAAAGCTCAGCAGAGGAAATAGGAGGGCAATAACAAACGATAAGAGGTGGTTTGTCGTAAATTGACCGTTTTCAGAATATTTGTACTTTTATCAACCGTTCATAAAAAAGTCTGAAAATTGATGTCTCAAAAATTAAAACAATACTTTATATTTCGTTCGAGTTTAAGTCTGCTGAAGTCAATTAAATCTATCCCATATTAATCACCAGTATTACGAGTAATTTCGTGGTTACGTCAAACTATCTCTGGGTGTATGGAAATTGAAGGTGACTCGAAACAAACAGCAGGTACATTTGGGATGATCTAGACCAAATAACTTCATCTGAGACTGGTGGTAGGGGGGAATCCGTCCAGGTTACTCACCTTAATAAGCTAGGTTAACTTACCAGTTAAAGACAAAGATGATCTTTCTCGTCAAGGATTCAACGCTTCTACTCTTTTGATCTCCTCATTGATGTTACTTGGACCCGTTTTAATGGGAATAACCATTGCCTGCATTGGTAACGATAACGTAGCCATTCTGGTAAATCTAGTACATCAAACGGCATTTTTATCAACTTCATTATGACCCAAATGCCGACTTTGATAAAATAGAAGCAGACGATTTTCCTTCATCCATCTGGTCGATCGGGTTCTTGTATCCTTTTGGTGGGTGGTTCGGGTCTATTATTGGTGGTTACAGTGTAGACAGATTTGGCAGGTAACAGAGCGCTTAATATTCAGAAAAGCACCATCGATACTGTTTTGCTTGCTTGCAATGCTGTCTGCCATCTTAAAAGTTGTCTCTAAGTATGCCCACATTGCTCTTCTGTTCATAAGCAGATTCTTTGATGGCATTTCTGCAGGTAGATTCAGCTCTAATTTAGCTGGATTGATGGTATCAGCTCTACTTCTGATGTTTGAAACCCTCCCTCCTCGATTGGAGAAGATCTTTAAGCCACTGATTCAGATTAGTGTCAATTTTGGAATCGTGTTGATCTCAATCATTACGCTCACCGATGTAGCCATCTAAGTGATCATAGTTTGTGGGTCATAATTGGAACTTTGCTCATGCGTTGGCTTTCGGAGTAGCCCTAATTTTATGCCTCGTCGTTATCATGTCACAGGAGAGTCCTAAATACATTTACAACCAGACGCGCGATATTCAAAAAGCTGTCCAAAGTTTAAGCGTGTTGACCTAGTTTTTAAGAATCTCCGAGGAAAGAATTATTCGCAGAGAGAAGTAGAATTATTAACAGTTTTCCATGTTTTATATGTAGGAATCTGCCTCAAAATCATCGCAGATCCAGAAAATGAGTGTCGGTCAATTTCTCAAGGAACGAAGATTCACAGTGGCTACAATTTCACTAATTGTCCTCCACATGGGTCAACAGCTAAGCGGCATAAACTCTGTAAGTGCTTATCGAGATTAGATTATGGCTTTTGCACCCTCCATTCTAAGATCCTTAAATTTTCAATCCCCCGACAAGGCTGGTTTAGCTATTGCCTCTCTTGGACTTCTTGGTTCGATTATTTTTGTACATTTTATCACTAATGCAGGCACCTATAGTCGGGAACCAACGAAGAAAACTGCTATGGATAATTGGATTCTTATTGATGATGTTTTCATTTGGTGGGTTTCTGGCAAACCAGGAATTGACGAAAAAGCTGGGTGGTTACATGTTATCCCCGTATGTTGGCATGTTTTTCCTCGGTCTATTTGTGTTCATATTCCAACTCGGACCAGGTGTTGATCTGTTGATGTTTAGGACCCGTCGTGTGGTTTATTTCAGTTGAGATGTTCCCTCCCAGTGCCACCGGTCCAGCTCAAGGAATCGCCTCGTTCTTTAACTGGTTTGCCAACACTCTTGTATTCTTACTCTTTCCTATTCTGCTGGTATTTAAATGTTATCTTTAAGGAAAAACTCTCGTATTCGGTTCTGATCATATTTATGGTGTTCCAGTTAATAGTGGTGGTTTATTCGGCGATTTTTGTAGTGGAGACTTTCAAACGTGATCCAAACGACGTCCTCGATGATTATCAAAGATTCAAGTGTTGCTGTTAGTTCAACGCGATCAATAAATATTTTAATTTTTTCAGCAATTTTCATTGATCTGAAGTTTCATTACAATTTTTAACCTTTTAAAAACATGAGATCATGAATATCCTGATTGATTTTGAAATATATGAAACCAACATCACAAGATCATATTTTTCTTGTGGAATCTATGTATACTATCTTAATGGGCTGTTTAAATAATATGAAAGAATAAAACCTGAAGCCGCCACATTGTATAGATGAACTGCATTGAAACATCACATTTTTGTATTGAGATCCATTAACTAGTGGGGATATTTTCGAAATGGTTTATATGAATGCCTCGCCGTTGATGAGAGCACCGTGTGATTGGAACACAGAAGAGCTGCCTGTTGTTTCATTCAATTGCAGCAATGGAAAATGTTGTGGCAGTGATTAATTGAAGTTGTTTATCTTTCAATTAGAACCAAAGTTGAATAAACAAATTTCAAAATGGTGAAATCTCGCTTTATCTGAGACTTGAAAAATAAAATAAATGAAAGATCCTAAATCTCTTCTAGAATATCTCTAAGCTTGAAATAATTGATTGAAAAGTTCTTCAAGTGAACATTTTTTTCAATTTTTCTCCTTAGAACCAGCATTTGAAGCATGCCAAGGAAATTAACGCCCTTTCAACAGTAGGGATTCAAAGCATAGTAAATAAACAAACATATCACCTTTGGATTGGATTAACCTTGATGGTTCTATGTCATATAACCTAGATAGTAGTCCGAATTCCTTCAAATATCCATAGGCTCCACCTCTATCCGCTTTATATATTTTAATTTTCTGATCTTGTTCGAATCTGTGATATGTCGATTTAAACCCGAATATCCAGTGATAGCAATATAGTTAAGTTTTCCGGAAATGAGACGTTGTTTGTGGCCTTGAACGTTTGTGAAGACTTTTCAGAATTAAATCTCTAGGGTTCTTTGGAACTTAACTATGAAATATTTTGATACTAGGTTTGCACTTCACCTATGTTCAGCCAAATTTGACGGATGGGGATCTTTGCAACACCGTGGATTGTTTTTGCATCATTTAAACATCCAGCTTGAGTGCAGTCAACATTTTTGAATGTGAATCAAATAAAATTCGAGCATGTCTATATACCCAGAATGATACAATTAAAACGGAGCAAAAACCGCGGTTACGTGATAACAAAATAAAACAAGTATTCTGTTTTAAAAAACACGCTTGTCAGGAAACAAAACAGTGTCAGAAGAAATGGAATTCCTGAGAATAAACACTACAAAATGAGACAAGGAAAAATATGAATTTCAGTTAAAGTATCAAATTAACTTACGCCTGTTGCTTTTTGTCGTGAAATAGTTAAACTAACCGTTAAAACATTAATCTATGCATCATGGCAGGTAAAATGTTTTAAAAATAGGGTTGAAGCCTATTATAAGGGCCCCCTTGAGCCAGAGATTTAAAGATAAAATCATAATCACATCCGATTAAAATCTAAGCCCAAAACTTGTTTCCAAATCAACAAACTTTTTAGTCCACTATATCGTAATTTTTTTCATATAATTTCTAAATTAATAAAAAAAACATAAAAAATCAAAAACTTTTAATCAATACAAATAACTTCTCGTATGACGCTGAGGAATCAGGTCCACAGATCAGACGAATGTTTTCGACGCCACTCAAATTCTCCTAGATGGTCATTCAGAACGTTTTCGACCACGTGGCCATCGTCTTCGAGGGAATTAGTCCTGTTTCGTGGAGGGATTTGGTATCTAAAGGCGTTCCAGGTTCCCTCTATAGAGTTGGTATGGCCCCAGTTTCAGGATCCTTGAAAGTGTTTCTATGGTTAACGCTAAGGGGAATATAGAATTGGTTAAGATTGTGATATGACCGAAAACAATCGGTCATTATAATAGACCCTGGAAGTACATGTGTACGTATGATGCCCAACAATGTAGCCTCTGTTCTATCAGGGACCTATACTAAGAACAATCGACGTTCCTCAGTTCTCTCCACACCTCCAAGAACCCATGCCCGGGGCCTTTATAATAGACTTGATCCGACTGGGTTAAAGTAAAGAATGTCCCCATCTTAAGCTTTTGAACTTAAAAGATTATTTCATGTATACCAATTACATTTTTATAATCTTTAACGGCCATGACGTCACTTTTTTTCTCGAATTGCAAGTATACTTTTCGGAGGTTTTTAACCTAAAATAATTTCTTTAAGACATCACCAGGACTATTTTATGGCTCACAGTTCAAGAAAGATATTAAAACTTAATTAAAGTATAACTTGTCGAAGCGTAGATATGAGCTAACTGTAAAGATTTGTGATTCTTTTCCATCGCAATTGGAGGTCTGGAAGAAAACCAACTGAAGGACTTTTAGCTTCTTCTATTATTTTGGTTATCTTTTGTTTAGATGTAATGAAGAATCTCCCTTTGAACATTGACTTTATTTCGACAGTTTTTTAAGGTCAAATCCATGCCTTTCTACGAAACCAAGCAAGCTGCACATCCTAACATGTAGAATATACGGAATTCCGGTGGATTGATTACTCTTTCCAGTATGATGTACTGAATGGCAGCATCTTTGTTGTTAAAAATCGCATTCGCTCTTCTTCTATGTTTCTTTAAGGCAAATCATTGATAGGCTAAGGAACGATATGAATCGATTATTTAATAAAACCTTGCAGTTTTTCCTGCTAAATTTTTGCGTGGGCAACAATAATTCGAACATGAAAGTACGACCAAACTCAGATATTTTGGGCCAGAAATAAAAAACCCAAACAAAATATCGGTATTTCAATCGTGAACACTGATAAATATGAACTTTTATAATAAAATCATGTCAAATCAACAATATAATTAAAAATCAGAAGGGTCGTTTAAGTATTATTTCTAATTGTAAGGTTTAAAAAAGATTAATTTTAATACGAAGCTTAAGGGTGGACATTCTTTACCAGATCCGAATATTGCTTAAAATAATGCCATTTCATAAAGAAAGAGCGATTTTTGGGACTATATTCCTATTCAGAGATTATATAAAAAATGAGTTGAACAAATTGGAATGGTTTCGTAAAATTGCAGATTAAATTGAATGATATTGAGTAGATTCAATTCCAATAGGTAATAAGATCGAGAAAATAACAAATAAATCAAAGTTACGACAAAATAAGTACATAGAATCAGGATATATTCTAAACACGAGATAAATACTGATTAGCAAGCAGAACAACGATATGATTTCGATACAACATATATGATTACTTTAACCAAAGTTATTAAGTTTGATCATATAATTGTGGAATGGAAAACCTTGCATGGTCATGGGAAGGCATTTAAAAGAGACCAGAGAATAATATCAATAGTATGAACGGTTGGGAAGTACATTTCAAATTCCGGCATCACAAACCTTACCAAAAAATTATCTCTGCAGTACCTAACTCAAAATAAACGAATTTCTTTTCCAGAATTTGGCCAAACTGACACATATGGATTTGACTGACATCAAAGTATATATCAAGAAAATGATGTCGAATAAACTTGACTTTATTAGGTGATCCGGTGTCAGTTTGACAATTTAAGTTCAAAAGTCGAAGTTGGGGACCGACCTGACACAATATGAAATAATTCTCATATTTGGAAGAGCGTGGCATTAAAAACGAAAATTCTGAAATGTGCTTATTTCGTAAAATAAACTACTCCAACAAGTTAATGTATTGTTGGTTCTTCTGTTTTAAGTTTCATTGGTTAAATCCAGATTCATCAATAAAGCTGATTTTCAAATGAAATGGAATATCTCCCAATTCATCCTCTTCCATCCTTGGCTATTGTTAACATCTTAGTAGTCTTGAAAACAAACCACAATTATCTGTAAATGCTGCGTGTACAGGATTTTTCGGTCCATTTCGTCCTTTTGTTGTTGTTTTATTTTAGTTTTTAGTTTTACAATTAAAATTTCGGATTCAATTTAATATGCTGCCCCATTAAGACTTTAATCTAATCTAATAATTTTAATAAACAAAATTTAAACCGTTCTCATTAGATGATAAAAATTAAAAAGAATCTCCTCGTTTAATAAACGAAAAATTTCAAATAAAATGAACCTTAAAGTGACTAAACAACGACTGTGACGAATTTGTACACTTTTAATTGTTGAATAAATTAAATTTTATTAATATATTTTCCTTCTAGGAAAGCACCCTCTATTATTTGGTGAAACGGGGGTTTCTCCCATTGCCAGTAAATTCGCAAAATTGATAAATTCAAACCTCACTCTTAATCGGAAAATTCAGATGTGTATCCTAAAAATATGAAGATATCTTCCGCCATCGGTGTTGATACATTTTTCAAAAATATAAATTACCCTTTAATGAATTCCTGTTGCTTGTATTTTTCGGGCTTGGTGGGTCAAAAAACAAACACATCGAAATATTCACAGCCTGTTAAAACTCCACTGTCATCGCCAACAAAAAATTCCACCTTCAGTTGGTAAGTGATAAGCTAGATTTTAATGATTTGCACATCGGAGGGGATGGCACTTTCTAAAATCAACAAACTGTTAGCCAGAGTGAAATTTTCAGGGACCCTGTGACAAATGCCCACACAAATACTATTGAAGGAACCAGGACTGCATTGAAATACCAACTTCCTTTGAGAAACATGACCGATTCCTTGGACGAAGATGGAAACAGTCAAAAATCTGGATGACGATCTTGGAGAATTTGAATGGAGTCGAAACCCTTCTGGGATGTCTCGAGAGGATTCCTTAGACCACTAAAAGAAATTATGTACAGTTTATATCTTTTAAAAATTTTTAAAATTGCAAGATATCTGCTAGTAAGGAAGATTTTAAAATCAAGTGATTTCGTATGCTTAATTATTAATCGTCTTGTATTAAAATATAATTTGATCCGATAAAAGTCTTAAAGGCCAGAATATTAAACGTTAACCGAATTATGATTTATAATTGTATTTTTTGTTGACTTAAATAATAATGAACATGTTGTATTTCACGAAGTTATGTAATTTCTGTGGCATGCGCAATAATCGATTTGTGTGAATTTTTCGAAAAGCTACGATTGGATAACTTCAGATTAAAACCTTAAAACCACGAAACGGAGCCTCTGTAACATGTTCATACAGTCTATGATTGATACATGTGCATTTTTACTAAATTTGAAGTTACTCATAATACAATCAACCGAGGTACAGACAATTCCCGACGTTCTTGAGACCGTGTGAGTAAAATAAGGTTCTACAAATTGTGATGTAGACTACTCAATAATAATCTAATCTACGAGTGTTCCCGAGCATGATCAATATGCTACATTTCGCCTCCCCCAACAATTGGAAATGTATTTCGGCGGTCTTCTGATTCTTGTTGATCTTCTCAGTTGAGGAGTCTCGTCTCCATGTTCAAATTCGTAGCGTTTGCCAACAAACAGTCTATTAAAATGAACTCTTTTAAGTTTACCGTCCAAAAAATCCTGAATATCATAATAAGGGTGTTTATTTAACTTTATAATATAAGGGCCGTCGAACAATTTGTCAAGTTTATTCGATTGTTGTGATTTGAGATACACCTTGTCACCAATGTTATACGGATCGCCACATACTTTAGTATCGTAGTATCTCTTAGTTTCAAAATTTGATTTTTTTGTGTTTTCTCTTGCAATGTCAAAATATGATTTTAGTTTTTGGGATAAATTTTTTACAAAAATATGATAGCCATCTGCTCTTCTCTCTTGTAATAATGGGAATTCGATATCGATAGGTAATCTTAATTCGCGGCCATAGCACAATTTTGCTGGTGAAAATTTTGTCTTTTTGCATACACATGACCGAATTGCTAATAAAGGCAACCCAAGGTGTAAATCCCAGTCATTTTTCCACTCATTGACGTGATGTCTCAGCATTTCTTTTATCGTTTTATTCGCCCTTTCGACCTGTCCATTTCCCATCGGATGATAGGGTGTCGTTTTAGTCTTTTTGATTCCTAACCACATGCAAAGATGGTGGAAAAGGGTCGATTCAAACTGGGTTCCTTGATCTGAGTGGACTTGTACAGGAACACCGAATCTCGCGATTACATTGTCAAGCATAATTTGAGCCACTGTCTGAGCCGTTTGGTCGGGAATAGGATAGGCTTCAATCCAATTAGTGAAATGATCCGTAAACACGACAATGTATTTGTTTCCTCGCTCCGTCAAGTTTAAAGGACCTGTTATATCTACCTCCCAGAAACAAAAAGGTTCGTCAACTTGTACAGGGTTCAATTCCGCGATCGGTGTATAATTTTTTGATTTATTGATAAGACAAGATTCACAACTACGTAAGCGTTCTTCTATATCATGATCCATTTTTGGCCAATAAAACCTTTGACGTATCGCATCAATGGTCTTTGCAACACCAAGGTGAGATAAGTTATTGATATGGCAATCTTCAATTATCTTATTTTTTAAATGATCCGGTACCACGAGAACGTGTCCACGCCTTCCGATACGATAGAGAATTCCATTTAGTAAAGCGTAATTTTTGAAGTTAGTTCCTTTAAAACTTTTGATTAAATCCTGTATAAAAGGGTCTTTCAACTGTTCCAAACCAAAATCAATCGTTGATTGTAAAACAGTGCATATTGAGCGCGATAGGGCATCAGCGACGATGTTTTCTTTTCCTTGGATGTAGCGAATATCATAATCATACTGTTCGAGTTCTTCAAACCATCTCGCTCTTCTACCATGTGTATCTTTCATGTTTCGAACATGAACCAATGGATTATGATCTGTCAAGATTTCGAATTTTTTTCCATATAGATACGGCTTGAATTTTCTACACGACCAAATTAGTGCATAAAGTTCCTTATCTGTAGTTGAGTAACGCCTTTGGGATGTGTTGAGGACCTGGCTGGCGAATGAAATCGGTATTTGTTTACCATTTCGTGTTTGCGATAGTACCGCCCCAACTGCTACATCCGACGCGTCGCATGAAATTATAAATGAGGAATTCCGGTCAGGAAGACCAAGTGTTGGAAGGTTTTGAAGTTCGGATATTAATGTTTTAAAAGAATTTTGACAATCTTCGTCCCATAGCCACGTTACCCCTTTTCTTAGTAGTCTATATAAAGGAAAAGCTATCTTGCTGTAGTTCTTCAAAAAACGGGAATAGTAGTTACATGTTCCAAGAAACTGTTGCAATTTTTTTGTATTATCAGGAGTTTGCCATTTCTTGAGAGCATCTAATGATTGAGTGTTTGGTTTTATCCCCTCTTTTGACACAATGTAGCCCAAATATTCTATCTCTTGAGCAAAGAATTTACATTTTCGTTGGTTAATTTTCAGTCCATGATTTTCGAATCTGTTCAAAACCGCTTCTATATCTTTAAGGTGTTGCTCACTATTCGGTGAAAAAATCACTACATCGTCAAGGTAGGCAATTGCACAATTTAAATCTTTAAGAACAGCATCCATCAAACGCTGAAACGTAGATGGCGCATTTGTTAGCCCGAATGGCATAACATTAAACTCATAATGACCTAATCCCGGACCAGGGGAAAATGCGGTCAGATACTTTGAGTCTTCATTCATCGGAACTTGCCAATAGCCACTCTTCAAATCTAATGTGGTGAAATACCGCGCACCATGCATATTATCGATGATCCAATCAATTGAAGGTAAAGGGTATTCGTCTCTGATAGTGATTTCGTTGAGCTTACGAAAATCTACGCATAAACGATGGTCTCCTCCTTTTTTTTGCTACTAATATGCATGGCGAGGCATATGGGCTATTGCTTGGTCGAATCACCTTACTTGATAGCATTTCAGATATTTGTTTTTCCATGACATCAGCTAAGTGTATTGATATACGGTATGGTTTGACTTTGATGGCTTTATTACTAGTTAATTTTATAGTGTGACTGGTAAGGTTCGTTAGACCGTTATCCATAAATCCATTAGATTTCACTCCTGGATATTTGGAGAATAAATATTCCTCAATATTATCATAACTTGGGTGGCACATGTTTATGGTGTTAATGAGGTCACAAGGTTTTATAAAATTTTCAGCAAACTTTAATTTGAAGTTATTCTCAAAATCTATAATCGCCTTATATTCTTGCAGTATATCTTGACCAATTATCGCATCGTACATAAGGTTATTTACAACCACGAAAGTCCAATCTGTCGTGAGATTTTCAATCCGGATTCCTAACCGTATTTCTCCGGCAGGCTTTACCGGTTCCCCATCAGCGTAGGCCAGTGTAATGTTTGAAGGATAATATTTTAACCCAAACACGACATTTTCATTAATTAAGCTAACACAAGCTCCAGTATCCACTAAGCAACATATTTTTTGTTCTAAATTTTTTACGTATAGGTATGAAAAACATTTATTATTCGAATTTGAAATACT
>JWZT01004076.1:402547-416531 GCA_000827895.1 Thelohanellus kitauei
GTGTGTTACCAAGTCCAAAACCCAAATTCAACATATGAAGGCTTTCTTAAAATATGCAACTTTACCCTTTTTCCAACACAAAAGCTTAGTTATGGAAGTGGTAAAATGAAATTGTAACCATAAAAGTCAAAACTACATGAAATTATGAGAGGACTAAACTGAAGTTTTCAAAAAAACGAAATTGAAGTTAACAAAAATGAAATTGAAGTTAATAAAAACGAAATTGAAGTTAAAACCCTGTAATTATGATGAATAAAAATTAATATTTCGTTATGAATTTCTTTTCTCATGATCCACAGAATCACCATAACATCAACTTTCAGTCTCGTTTTGGGCTCGAACTGGCTTTTATGAGGGATATATATATTCAGTAAATAAAAGTCATTCATAAAAAACATCCTTTTTTCCGTTTTTTAATGATTAATGAAGGCATTAAAAATCATAAAGTAAAAATTAATTTACATGGAAATCATATGTCACAACATTTATTATTACTTATTGAAAAATAATAATAAAATAAATGTGACATTTGAAACTAATAGAGTTTCAACAGTTTGTCGAAATATGTTTCACGTTTCGAGAATATCAGTCGCAAATCGCTACGTTCGGTAATGTTTTGTCACTCTTTTTTTATGAAAGTAAAGTTTATCATTGCACTGAGAATTCGCTCAACCAAATAGGACATCGGAAATGATATTAAAAATATCTGTACTCTAGCCAAAATTCCAGTTTTAGAGCTGATATTGATGCTTAAAGCCAGAACCCCTCCTATCCATATATAAATTTTATTTTTAGTTATTCATCAGCAGTTAGTTTTAATATACTCTTTTTCTAAATTTTACGTGTTTGCAGCATCCTCATCAACGAAGGGATCTAAAACCCAACTAGTTTTAAACTTGTTTTAGATATCATTGAATCTCGCAGTAAAATCCACCTAAATATCGTCCAAATATTGAGAGAATACATATCTCTTGCTGGTATGTATTTACTGATGATAATATGGAAAATATTTTGTATTCGCCTATACCTAACGTTTGTTTTAACAGAGGATGTTTGCCCAGAAAACGAGATACGACGAGTATGGCTTTATCAAAATTCAACACCTCATCATTCAATAGTATATTGTTAGAGTTGAATATCATAAAAATGCCTGTCAAATAGGCTATGCCATTTGTGGATTTAATGAAGTTTTCGTGTATATAAATATCATTATTTTCAAGTAAGTCCAGTACGGAGTTATTTAGCTTTGCAAAACGATTCAACAAATTCATTTTGATATCCAACGAACTCTTGTGTGTAGCAGAAAACGATTGCATTTTTCATCATTTTCACTCCAACGTTGACTTAACAATCTGTCTTGCAATGAATAGCTTCTAATCATATTGAGTGAACTAATGAAGTAATGAAGCCATTTTGCAAACGTTCACTGAGATTTTTTTCAAATATATGGTGATGATGAAAAGAGTTTATTGAAAGTACATTTGTTAATTCTGATTTAAATGCTCACAAAAAACACCTGATAATGTCCTGTCAAAGCTGGACACCATCACTAACTGCTCAGAAAACTTTATGACATGGAGTGCCTTGGTCTTGAAACATGGTTTGACAGTGTCAAACATCGATTCGTCCTTTGTATAGATTTCCATATTTTTAGCAAAGGACAGCTCTTCACAAATTTTCTCATATTTTATGAATCGAACATAAAAAATGAGTCTTGCTTCGTTATTTGGATGAATTGATTCATCAAGCTGAAAAGAAAATATGCGTTTTTAAATATTCTTGAGGTTACATATCAACGTCCTTTGTCATTTCATTTATTCTTCGTTGCACTGATTTATTACATCAAGGAATTTTTGATGATACTGGACTATCAGTGACGATTGATAACGGTTTTTATTACCTCTTCTACTGCAGGCAATATTATCTCCTTTACGATTTTGTGTGGTTTCCCCGATTTTGAGACTAAAAAGGAAACGTTAATATCAGCTCGTTTCCCATCATGCTCTTGTTGATACCGAGTTTTGCAACCAATAACGGCATCCCCGACGACCAACTGCGGCATTTTGATTGAAATAAACTTGTGAACATTAAAAAAGAACTGCATCGATCAAAATGAATAAATTATACTCACCGCGCGCGCGCATCGGCAAAAATAGTTACCTTTGCCTGGTTTTTCATCGAAGGAAGTTGGTTATGTCGACCAATAATGCGAAATGTAACAAGGAATTTAACAAAAAATCAAAATAAGTAACAAAAACAGTTAATTAACAGATGCAAATTTATTTTCAGATAGGCAACTAGTCTCTAGGAATGTCTTGTTCGTTAAGGCACATATTCGAGAAAAATGGTAACTATTTTTCACGTTGTACATGCATGCTGAAGATTAAACTTCTTCATTTTGGTCGATAGAGTTCTTCTTTATGTTCAAAAGTTATTTCAATAAAAATGCCGCTATTGGTAGTCACGGATGAGGCTATTGGTCGTCACGAATGCCGTTATTGGTCGCAAAACCCGGTAATAGAGGAGAAAATTTTTGGTAAATTTTGCTTCTTTTCATATTTTTTCCAATTCTATGAAAATATGATAAACCTTTGCAGTTTTATCCACGAAGAATTATATTTAAATGATCTTTTAGCCTTAAAGGCTTCATTTCAATCCTTCTTCGGGTTGCAGGAGCAGGGGATAGTGGAACATTTAGCAAAAAATGGCTAGACGACAATAAAAACGCACTACTGACCAGACCTATAGAGCCCGGTATCTGTGAAGGTTACACTGGACAAACCCGACCCTACATGGCCTACCGATATTATTTTGTTTGTTGATCCGTCAAGGAACGTACAAACCAATCCAATTTAGGTTGACTTAAATCAATAAGTTAATTGCGTCTTCCTAATGCAACAGAGGCACTATACGATGAGCTTCAACAAATTATCAGTTTGTAATTATTTTAAGGAACAAAGTAGTTGCTTATTTCATTAATATGTCAACATTTATGCACAACTTATCATTTCTATGGCTTTGCAACATGCACCCTTTAAATGGTCATTTGGTTGCTTTGTTTATTTGTTTCCCACTAATTTTATTATTTTATGCAAAATTATATATTCGTTTGTAATCGATTTCGCAGAAGGTTAAACCGGACTCAAAAGATTTGACTTCCCTCCTTCCTGTCGCTCATAGAAGAATCCAAATGAATTAAAATCTGCATACTTCGAAACAATACTAAAATTCTAAATAAGAAAATGAACCTTATTTTTTACCTTAAAAATACATGAAAATTGTTTGCACAGTGCATAAGTATACAAGAATCACCAAAAAAAATTATTTCTGCTTTTTTTAATTTATCAGCGTTTGTCTATCGTAGTAGTATGAAATTAGTTATTACATTAAAAAAACATTCAATATAGCTGCCTTTTACTCGATTTTAAATTTTGTAACGGTCTGAGCGTGCACCACCGGACATTTTGTAAAATTTTTGGTGTTCAAACTGCAAATAAATGAACTTTTTCTTCTGTGAAATCTCCTTTTGTTCAAAAATATGTATATTTTATATGATGTCGGTGCTTCTATGAGCGACAGCAAGGGGGGATCATCCACTTTTTGAGTCCGGGTGAACCTTCAGTGACACCCCAAATTTTATCAATATATAGCATTACAAAATAATAAATTGTACATCTATTCATTAATTTCCTCTCCTTAGAAATACCATTTTTTGTATTAGCATATTTCGGTAATAGGTATCTCAGTCAGAAGGTGTAGTTTTTACTGAGCCACTTTGGATTAAATTGGTCGGTTTCTGATCTCGAGACAGATTTTTACAATGTTTTCCATTTCGATAACAAATTTTAAATCTGGTTGAGGAAATGCAAGTTGGATGGGAGGTACATTACCATTGGGCCATTCTCATGCATCATCGTCTGGATCCTATTGGTTTTGTGGAACCTCACCCTCTCCATTATGAAAATACCCTCGTGTATTCCACTGGAAAAGAACAGTTCAAAGGCCTCCAAGAAGTATCCACAAAAATGTTCTTCATTGAATGGATGATCCCTTGTCTTGAAGAATGTCAGGTGACCAGCGTCTTCGAGAATAGAAACCGACCTATTTAGTTTAATCGCAAGTGGCTCAATAGAAATTACACCTTCTGACTGTGATAGCTATTACCCAAATATGCTAAAATACAATAGAAGGTGTTACTTAGAAAAGGAAATTATCGAATAGATGTAGAATTTTTTAATGCTAAATATTGCTAAAATTTGAGTTATAACAATGTGAGGGACTTGATCGGGAAACCCTATATCTTATCATGGTGACTAGATGACAGAGTCCATGTTTGAAGATCCTTCAGAGTTGTGTCCCAATTAAAAATAACTAGTTTCGGAGTAATATACAGTTTCAAGTAATCAACGATCTTTTGCAATAACCAATCATAATGATTGAAAACGCAGAATGCTGCTTGTGTATCCTCAAGTTTCTGAAACTTACGAAAATCAGCTTAACCTTTGGGGATATATTGTGACAATTCAAATCGTCAATACAAATTCAAGCTCGCTCAATTACAAACGTGTTTCTGGATAGATTCTTTCATGGATTATCTGTATTAGGTTATTTTATACTCAGTCAACCATAAGTCTGAGAAAAACTGAACGATTACCCAGTTCATTCATAAAATGACCAAAAATTGTTTAAATTAGGACATTTTTGAAGGTGTCAGTTATCGAACGTCGGTTCCAATAATTGTAGAGGTACTTAACACACCTTTTTAATATTTAATTTTGTCTTCTTAGTCAATATAATATGCTGAGTGGTCCCTCTTAACGTCGATAGTTGCCAACAAAGTTTTGATGGATCGAATTGGACGGCTTAATTTCAAAATAAACACGCCCTTAATCATGGGTTCCTGATGACAATTATGTATTGCCCTTGGCTTCATGCCACTCATTTGTGAACAGTTTAAAGAGCAAGTTTGAAACACTTGGAAACTATTCGAGGTTGATAATCCAAAAACACCTGCACCCTGAATGAGCAAACGTTTAGATGTTGTTAGGTATATGTTGAAGCGATATTCTAACTGTGATGATGTTGTGTTCAGTTTTGAATCGATTAGAAAGCAGTGGACAAACCCGCATGGATTAGGAAATTCAGCACTGCAGAACCCTCCTGAATTAAATCAACCAAAAATGTCATAAGCCGATCCTCGGCGATATATTAAGATATCACACTAACAATAAGCTGCCATGTTATTTGGCGCCTAAGTATGTGAACCTTCGTTCAATTCACAATTTTATCATTTGACATGTTTCGAAAAATAAGAATTCCCAACCTTAAATTCCTAGGAAAATTGAAAATGATGTTATTGTTGAATACTTGAACTGCAACCAAAATCGGTTAAGTTAAATATAATAAGGAAAATGATTTGATACTGAAGTCGTTGTGCATTTGGAATTAACGCGAACGATTAAGTGTTAAAATCATTGTTATGTACTGATTTTACGTTACTAACCAATTTTAAGTTAACATATTATTTCAGTACTTGTAAGACACAACAGGGCAGTCTTTCAAGATAGCATCACAACATCAAATAACTTACAGGAATCGAGTGAGAAATACCTTGTTTTCTGGATGTTGACAAACAGTAACCTTTAACCCAAAACGATGTCCTTGAGACACCTATCAACAGAAAGCCTGACGAAAAAGCGATATAACAGATAATTAAGTTTGTTATATCGGTTCTGACGCATCTTTGACATGGGAAGTGCCACAAATCAGTGACAGATTCCAAAAACATCCACGAAACGGGGACTGTAACAAACTGCTTGGAGTGCAATATAACTGAGGAGAGTTTTAATATACTGTGTCGATGACATGTATAATGAGTTTCATACAGTCAACCTTGTCTAATTTTCAAAGTTAGGGACGTGAATTTTGAACAACTGGAAAATCGAAAGGGTAAAAATAAAATATGGGTTAAATCTTGTTGAAATCATTTATTTAATACTTTTTATCATAAAATGGGAAATTTTAGCCTTCTATTTCTTTCTCAGTAAAAACATTTAGAATTTCTTTCCTCCGTTTATATGTTCATCATTTTCGTCTGATGTATTAAAAATGAACGATTTGAAAGCTTTAACATTTTCACTAGCTTTTGAATCGTGATTATGTTTTCTTTGGCCTTGTGATCGTTCGAATAGTTTTCTTCAACAGAAACTTCAATAATTTTGTCTCATTCTCTATGGTATTGCATCCTTTTTGAGGAATTTAAGTTTTCGCCTTCTTTTATAAGATTTTCAGTTGATAATAATTAATATAACCTCATCTTCAGTGATGAAATTTTCAAACAGCTCATCGATCTGCCCTACATCATCAAACCTGAATCAAGAATATACTGTATCCATCTACCAGATACCTTCTATTGGCTGAGTCATGTCTGATTAGTATTTTTCGGTATAAGTTACAGGATTCAGTGACGAATATTCCATCAGATTTTCATTTAGCACTTCACGCTTACATTTATTATAACATATTTTTATGATTTGATATAATTAGGCTATCTAATATTTGTAACTGGTTTTTAATTGCTATTTAGTAAATTGGTATTTCTTTTTGCGGTCTGAAAACTCGATTGCAGGTAGCGTGAAGATGTTGATGGATTCCTTCCAATATTATCAACAACATCATTCAATTCTTTTATGCTCAAACGAATATTTAACTTAATTTATATGTTATTTTTGCCCATGAAGGAGAACATAAAACGAAAATTAACAAAGTTAATCATGGTAAAAAATGAAAGAAGGTTGTTATTAATTGAAAAATACATAGGGAGAAAGTTAGAAAGGGTTGACTGTATAAATCATTCATTATTTGAACGTAGTCGTGACAAGTTGGAGGTGTAGTCTTTCTCATCATTTAACCAAGTGGGGGAGTTAAGAAAATTTCTGATTTATGTTGGCTTTCAATTACAAATGCAGGGTTGTGATTGGGGAAATTGTGATTTGATTTGAATGATCATAATAAGGTAAATTAACGATATATAGCTCAAGGTTGGCTATAGATGTTAGGATTACATCGTTTCCCGCTTCGAATTTCCAATATTTTTTAATTAAACCAATTTTAAAAATTTAAAAATTTATTTCTAGATTCCCAGAAAATCAAGCCTTACCAATTTAATTTCAAATTTCTAAAAACGTTCACGCAACAATGCTTTTGGGGTTGTGCCTCACTTCACAAATCCAAGGGGGCACAGTTATTTTTTTAAGATTCGCTAAAAGCTGCTGAGATGGCGTATTGGAGTTGTTTTAAAATATTCAGGCTAGATTCTATAATACGTTTCCACTTCGAGCAGAGCATCTATTGGGTTATATTGAGCGGGAAAATGTTCGTTTTCACCACTCCAAAGATCCAGTGTTCTCCTCAATTTGGAGTGTCAACCCCATTTATTTCCTCCTTATAAATCACAATTACCGCATTTTCCGATGTATAGAGTCCACCCTTATATAAGCCGCACCCCGTAAATTTTCAAATTTTCGATTTTGTGCATATATAAGCCGCAGAGTTCAAATCTTTGGAAAAACCCATGGCCTATAGAGAGGAAGGTATCGTAAACATAATAAATTCATATATTAGCTGCATCGGTGTATAAGCTGCAAGGTTCAAATCTTGGGAAAAAACTCGGCTTATACACCGAAAANCTTTACTCAAAGTGTGTTTGAAATATTTAAAGCATTTTAGAGTAAACCTTTTCAGAAATTCGAAATTAATTTTTTCTTAAACAAGTTAACATGGGAATAGAATAAGATGTATTTACATCATTGTCCATGAAAATTAATTATATATATTCACTTTTTTGAAGTGGATTTTTAAAAATTTCAAATTTATTTCATTAAAAACAATTGGAAATTCGGTATAAACCCATGGGAAATTCGGAACGGGAAATGATATCTAAGGATAATTTGGCCATGGGTTAATTGAATAAATAGAGTCGTCATAACATAATACAATAAATGATTAATGTCCGGTGAAAAAAGGTCGAATTACTGAAAATGCCAATAATATACTTGGTAATGTGTCACATGTTTTTAAGATTTCAATTTGGTGAAGTAGCTCAGAGATTGGTTCAAAAATTAACTAAATTTAAGCTATTTCATTTTGTCCATTTTCGTGAGCCTTTTGAGCCGTTGTCTTTTATTTTTGAACCAATTGTTGATTTGTTCCATGCTCAGTTTGGTTTCCCGCATAAGCATTTGTTTCTGCTTTAAATCTGGGTATTGTATTTTGTCAAAAACGCGATAAAGTCGATGAATCGAACTTTCAAGGAAATTATAGAGAGTTTTTTCACCGTTAGAAATGCTGTAAGGAGCTGGAAATCTCTTGCGAATTCGATACCGTTCCACTGGATTCAATTTTCTGTTCTTTTTCGACTCTTCTTGATTATAATGGCATTTAAACCATAAACTCTGAAAGTTAGAAACGTAATATATTTCGTCAAGTAAACTCTGTTAAAATCATTAAAAAGTGTCGCAGGTAGAATATAAGCTTTCTACGAAACTCTTTCATTCTTAAATGTGTTTCGGGGCTCGAAAACAAATAAAACACTACTCAAAATTAGATGGCCCATACCTCCTATAAAAGTCCACAATATAAGCTCTCCTGAAGTGAACCCGACTTCTATCAATGACTGTATATAAAAACGTTCTTCCAGTCTCCAGGGAACGAACATTATCATAATAAACGTTGATAAAGCTATTACGATCACGAAGCCAGATGCATCCTGGGCGATCACAGAAGTGCTGTCAATCAGCTACACATTGAAAGGAAATATATAAAATTTAATAAGGAAGTTTTTGGGTGTATCGGTTTGATGTAAGATGGCCATCTTGGATGTGTACGGGAAAATAAATCCTTAAATATTTCCCTCATTCTTACAAAATACTGCGAATTAAACACCTGGAAAATTCAAAGTAGGCTACAACGTCACTTGAAAATGTAAGACCACATCCAGGATGTTATCGCTTGTTTCTAAGTAGACTCGAAGCCGTTGTTATTAAAGCCTTCCAACAATTCTTTACTATCTGAGGCAAGTGAAAAGCCGGGGAATTGAATAGAAACATTCAAAGATTCATTTACAATCAAACTAATAAGCTCATAAAAATTTGATGGGGTTTGCTACGAATATTTCCGATGACAATAACGGTAAAATTCACAATTGTCCGCTATTTTTATGATTATTCTAATTATGAACTTAAAGGCTTAGTTATAAAAGGAAACCAAGATGAGAGCCATGCTGAAAAAAGCAAATATCAGAAGAACAGTGATTGCCTTCGTTCAAATTTTAATAATTGTGAAATGCAAATGGCCTTAGTGGACTAATTTTTTGTGAAGGAAAAACGAAAGAATACATTTCGTCAAACTGGCGAAATTTTAGGTGATGTCAAAAACGAGGATGGGTGGCGCACCGAGTTCTTTTAACGAAGCCCTTCTATTAGGCTCATTCAATCGTATCATCGCAGTCAGTAAATGATTCATGGTCATAAGATACAGAAAAAGTTGGATGCATCAAGCTGAACAATATACCTTTACTAAAATACTCAATTTAATAAAAGCGAGGTTTTTCACAGTACGTTGAAATTATGGATTTCGTGGATCTTTCTTGCTTTTATGAAGGGATTAAAATAAACAGGCAACCAAGAGCATGGTGTTTAATTATTCACGCTTTGGACATGGATTCTAGTCAAACTTCACTGATATCGAACCTTGACCAAATGTCATACAAAACCCTGATGGTATCTTTTGAGTTAAAATAGATAGTAACTGGTGCTGGGTGTTAGGTTATTCGAGTAATTTTCAAGTTATGGGGCATTCGGCATTGATTAGATTGATTTAAGCAAGTGAAATAAAAAAAAGTAGTGTTATTAGCTGATCTTTCACAGAGAAATCAATATTAAAAATGTTATTTTAATCGAAAATTAATCTTACCTGCAATTTTTTGCGCAAAGAAGCTGAAAAGGAGTTGTTTTTAATAATTTCGAAGGTTTTGTCATATTCTGAGGTGTAAGCATATAAGAAAGCCCATCCCTGAATAAGAACAATTCTTACCATCTTTAGGTGCTCTGACAATTCTGGTGTCTGGTTAACAATTGACATTGAGCTGAGAAACGTGTTAAGAGTTTTGAAATCTTCTTTGGCCAAGAGATGATTACAGATACAGATCAAATGACCTTGATCGTAATTTGATAGAGTTTCAACCTGTCCTTGAGTCGTCACAAACATGAGGTATCAAATTTTCCAAATCTCTCAGGCTTAAACGCGAATAATATAGGAATTTATCATTCTTTTCATTTAATTTTTTAGATTACTGCACAATGAACCCAGATAGTCCATTTATTCAAAGGTGATTAGATTTCAATCTCCAAGCAGTTGGTTAAATTAGAACCGATAACCATGATCTTTACACGGAAATCTCTTCTTCGAAGTGGTAATTATTTCTTGCTAACACTACGATTCTGGGTTCTTTTGGATTTTGAGAATGAGTTTTCAAAATCCTTATCATTTTATTCAAAATATTATTCAATAAATCGATAAAATTTTCAAAATACTCAAGAACCCTTTCATTAAAAACATTAAATTGAATTAATATTCAAGTCAAAATTCTACCAATTCACTGAATCTAGATAAACAAAATTCATTGAACTTATACATATTCACTTTGTATGTCGACTGGAGAGAATTCTAGTCTTTGGTTTAAATCTTGTTAATTCTGTAAGCTTCTAATCACTTGAATTGTTTTCGGGTTAAATTGTTTCTTATCATCCTATCAAACACAATACTCAATCTTTAAATTTGATTCGCTTTTTGAAAATAAATTTTCTGAGAATGAATGATTCCTGTGTTTTATATTTCGTTCAGAGCGTTATTTTGTTGACAGGCCATTTCTATTAATTATTCGTCGATATTATATGACATGAATTGTCAACCTCCTACCTTCATCCATTTCAGTCTATTGAGTCAAACTCATGAGTGAAGTAAAAATAAATGTTTCGAAAATAAACATACTATTTTTAGTAATAACCCCAGCATTTCAACTGATTATAACATGTATGAGAAGCTACAAGACATCATCTTATTTAATCCGGCCCTCACGTGATTAAGTTTAATTGGTGCGATTTATAAGGTTAAAAAGATATATTTTTGGAAAAATAACAGATGTATCTTTATCACCATTTTTGAACCATAATACGTAACTGCATTATTAAAATTAAGTATTCTGCAATTAATTAAATCATTAAACATGCTGCAATACACCAAAACTGACTCAACATAATGCATAAAATTTTAGATGTAAGGGAAGAATTTCATTGTTCAAGCACTGTTTAAACCTTTCAAATAATTGGATATCATTTTGATTCAGGAATTATGAAATTTTTGCTGAATTTTAACGAAAAACTTTAGTAATAAACTAAACATTAGCTAACGGCTTATTATTGAATTGCTATATTTAATCTGGCCCTCGATTTTAAGCCGAAAAAGTATTAATTGGCCCTCATCCTCTTAACTGTTCTCACCCCTGTTATATGTGTACAACTACAAAATTCGTGTGATGTAAATCAGATTCTCGAACTCTGTGGTCACCATCCATCATGTAAATGCCTTGCTTGATTAGTTGTGATCTCGCTTGAGACAGATAATCATTGGGAATAAACACTACATTCTTTAATCGATGTATCCATTTTTTTGCTGATCGGGTGTGAGTAACCCAACGAATCAACCCCAAGCCTCCTATCCCGAAATCAACACGCCCTCATTAAATTGCTTTTTAAAATGTAAGAATGCATAGAGTGCTGTGAATACTGATTATAACAAACAGAGTATTTAAAAATGATGAAATAAATGAAACTCCTCCAGTAGCGTTTTCGTTTAAAGCACAAGAGTTGTGAGTTCAACCCTCCAATAAGCAATTCTGAGTTCAGATGCCTTCATTTCAAATATTTATCTTAAATCTTAAATGTCCAGATTTTAACGCCGTTTCTTTTTTCCCATCCTTAATTCCAAAAATTTACCATGATCAAGGGGATTAAACGCATTGATCGGAATCAGCTCGGTTGATTTCTGATCACCGGTAAATCTGAGCTATCGAATACTGTACCAGCTCAAAAATTACATCCCAAAACAAAATATTAAACCGAAAACACCTTTTGTGAAAATAAAATTATCAAGTGACCAAACAAACCAAGTACTGATACGTGTACTGATTCTATAATTGTTAATCCCAACTAGGATTTATCCAACAGAAATGTTTTGGGTGTAAACAGTTAGAAACTTGTAGTTATTTCTGAATGTGTCGTATTAAATGAGAATGGGAGGAGGACCACAGCCATTCCCAAAAAATTGATGGGAAAGTTAAATACCACCCTCAACTTGTAACAACTTCCATACAAACAGAGATAGTATGAAAGAATCACATCCGAATACAAAGAACATCGAACATTTTTCAAAAAATCATCTGATGGAAGTTCAATTAAAGAAATCTTCATAATTCCAAACATTCATATGAATACCAAAATCAGCCTGGAAACTGATTATTCTGTAGAAATTAATTTGGTCTGTTTAATATCAATGAACGTTTTCTCATTCAATTACCAGACGATCTTTTAAGTTTACAACAACTCTCATCCGTATGAGAGCTGTACGTGCCCTCTTCTCGGCCTGTTAACTCTTTAATGAGTTGTTAAAAAAGAAAATATGAAGTTCTATCTCGATTTTAATTAGCTGGTGCCTTTCTCTTAATTTTGCAGTATGTGACAGAGGGACATTAAATTTAAATTTTGAGCGTTTTTGAATCAGATCCAAAAAGTGGGGCGCGTTAGGCCTCAGTGGTTCATAGGTGACGATTTTTATTAAATCCTTATTTTTAGTTCATGGATAGCAATAAAAAAAACAATATATGTTGTAATATTTTAGCTAAGTTCAGAATTATTAATATTTTTATAGATCCGAATCGCCTTTGGTTCTATCGTAACATGTGAAAGGATAGTTTCTGGGAGACAAAAATATACGATTTGTATTTTTTACGGTTCTCAGACCATATTCGCTTTGATCTTCTTCTTTTTAAATCTCAGACAGTAATTCACAAGCTCCAAAAACTTGAGGATCTAAATGTTGATACTAACTTGTCTGTGTAAATGCTGTTGATGAACCCTAGGTCTTTAATTAACGTTCCGTCGGCTAATAAAATATGTATTTGTGATTTTGACTGTGTAATCCTATGATTAAACCTGGTTGCTACTATTTTGCACCAATATCACTACAATTGCATGGTTGACAGCTACTCATTATAAGTCTCGCGAAATTATATGTGATAAATTTACAAAGTTTTTGGAACAGTTTGAAGATTTAATTCCAGGGGTTAAATTCAGATAACACTCTCGAATATCCTGGATAACAACCAAACAACCTCAGTATTACTTTGATACTGGAATCCGAACAAAATATGACAACTCTCAATCAACAGGTCACAATCTTGTCATATTCTAAGGAAAACGAAAAATCCTTTCCTTTCGAGTAGTTTGCGAAAGAAGGCTTCTAAAACTGAGAACAATTCATTTTGGAACAAATCAACCAATTTGCGGACAGATGAAACACTCGAGTTTTACCTGAAAGAAGATGGTTAATGATGCCGAAATGAATTTAATGCTTTGATGTTTAATGATCTCTTGTTTTGGTTTGAAATCCTGAAATTTAGTGCGTCAGATTCATTGAAAATACCATTGTTGATTGATTTAATTCCGAAACATAAATTCTCGCCATTTCTCCGGACCCAAACTCAAGATTGAGTTTTATAAGCCGGAAAAATCACGACAACCTCACGAACTTCGATTGAATGATGGAAATGGACGTTATCCATCACAAAAATTTTCGGTGTGTTGGATAACTTCTGAAAGCATTCCCGTAAATATAGAGGCAATTTGTTTGAAAAATATTTTTGAACATA
>JWZT01004076.1:417492-441588 GCA_000827895.1 Thelohanellus kitauei
GTGTTTACTTCCAAATTTATCCCAACTAGCTTATCATTTTAGAGTCGAACTTTACCATATGTTGCAGTCTTAACAGTTTAGAAACTTTGTTCATCCATAAAAATAAATCGTTGATCTTTAGATATTTTAGTTCTTTTGGAGATTTGGAAATAATTATAAGTAAATCGACTGGTAAAATCGATACATACCTTAAATAAAAGTGTTAATAATTGGACTAAGATACTAACTTTTATTTGAAAATGACAGTTAAAAGCTTTGTTTGTAATTATAATCCTCCAGATGGAATTCAGTTCCCTTGTGTGTGGTTCGATATTTCCATAACCTCCACTAGCAAAATTTATGCCGGTTTTCATGCTATTTGACTCGGTTTTGAATAAAAATTTGCATATCCGATTACAAGGGTTGCGGTTTTTGAAAACGTTTTTTATGACTCCAAATAGATGTTGACTTTATTTAAATGGTTAAAAAGCAGATAAGTCGTCACAACAAACTAGCATTTAGTCTCCACTTATGTCGTCTCTGTTTAGGCACTGTAGAAAAAAGCGAAAACCCAAAAACCTTTTATTAGCACGTTCAAAGGCCCAAATATCTCGATAATATTAGCATCAGTTGGCCGTACCTTATTCGCAACTAAGATATAGAACGTGAAGGAGTGGATGCCTAACTTTTTAAACGTTTCTATAAAATTTTCTTACAATTCTTATGTTTTAAATATTTCATTTTATTTAAGAACCCACCACTCTTTTTAGTCCAATCCTTCATTTATTTTTCAAACACCTGTATAATGTGCAAGTGAATTAGTGTTGAATTGGAGAATACTGCTGCTGATGATTTAACACTGTTATCTTTGAAAAATTATTGAGTAAAAATTCATTTATATCAAATAACGAGTGATCGGTGTGCATTTTCCAATCGAGTAATTCTTTGTAAATTTTGGGTCCCATTGGATCCTCATTTTCTGCAATTCATCAAGAACAGAATCCTTTTGATATTGTTGGGGTTCTCGTGGGCATAATGACGAAAGAACATACTCTTGACCTCTATTCACTCAATTACCCAAAAATTTTTGACCTATTTTGGTGGGCCGTGATGATGTGAATTTACTCATTGGAAAGGTCTATTCTACATGACACTTCATTTCCCAATAAAATTGAGATGATGGTACTTTGAGACATCCGATTTGTTGTGGCTTTGATGACTGATAAGTTCAACATATCGTAAATTAGAACACGTGGCAGCTAAATCAAGATACTGGCGTCGGTTCATTGATAGTAGTTTAGATCTGAACCGATTAGGTATTGGTAAAGAAATGATTGGTATTTGGGCATATCTTATAAACTGTAAACCGAAAAATCGTCGAGTATATGGTTGATGATGCAGGAGTTTATGGTTGACCTAAAAAACACAGAAACTATACTGTTTTCCGTCTACTCGAAAAAACAACAAATTTCTTTCGTCGACGCGCGAGTTAGATTCTGTTTCAAAGGGTTGATAGATTTAGATACCAAATTATTATAAATCATTACAATTTCACTGGAGGCCTCTGGTTCAAGTTTCAAGATTAAAATTATCTCATACATGATAATTAGATGCATGAGATGGTTTCCGAAGCAAAATACTTCTGAAAGCAGATAAATCTCTATCGACCTAAACGAACCATTACAGATACTCTTTATCGATTTTTACTCAGGGTGACAGAAGGTGCTTATCTCTTGAGAGGATTGCTAGATGATTTAAGATTTGTATTACATGGCGGTTCAAGCATCTTCGGAAGTATTTCATCAAGGAATGTATAATCTAAGCACCAGCAAACACTTTGGTTGTAATCGATACTCGTGATTCAAATAAATTATAGCGTGGTTCGGACGGTTACTGTAAATCCTGTTAGTTTGCATTAGCGAGATCGATTAATATAAGCATCGCGATAGTACATTTTCGAACTTACGACACCGACCAGTTATTATTCGGTTATTCTATGTAATCATATATTTTATGTTGATTGTGGTTAAATAGTTGGCCCGGCGTGTATAGCGACAACGTTTTTTTACTCCTTATTTCGCAGATATCAATGAACAAATCAAAATCTGAAAACGAATGCATCAACTGAGAACCATTTTATGGAGAACCCTTTTTGCAGGTTTTGTTTAAAAGGAAGCAGTTAAAATTAATGAACGATCTTAAAAGCGCTTAAGGTTTAGGCGATTGGGTCCAGTAAAATTGGTAAAAAAGGAAGGTAACTGTATAATTTCCCATATTGTTCTTGGATTATTACTACAATACAACTGGGCATTATTCCTGGGACTTACCGATGATCCATTGTTTGGATAGTGATGGATTGGGTTCCTTTCTGAATTAGATCACCAACGATTTTTAAGGGAACCACGTGAAAATAAAATGCAGTAAAACTTGCCACGTTTCATCACGAAATCTATATAAACCGCGTAGATTTTGAGGCGGCGGAACTTTAAAAATCTGCAGATTAGACTTTATTAGTAATTATCACAACGTGACCGTTTCTGTTTGTAAATGCCGACATTCGCATTTTGGCGCCTAACTGTTAAACTACCTGGTCGTAGAAATTGTTGATGTATTAATATAATTGGACGAATTAGACCCGTTGACGTAATCTTATTAGACTACCTAAGCACAATATTCTCTGGCAAACAAGTAACAGATTTAATATCTTGTATCTAACGCAAATCTCGCTTCATTTCGCCAAATATCGGCTCAACCCGCGTATAGCATACTATTGAGATGTTCGTTCTTAAGCGCGGTACCATAATAAGTCAATTCAGATGGTCGTAAAGAGAGGGTGATGATCGACAAGATCACCTCCAGAATCTCGAAATTGTGTTACAACCTCAATTCAGATTTCGTCGATCCTGTACGCGTTTATATTGATATAGACTGAAATTACCCTTAAGGTCATAAATGGCCTGTATTCCGGAGTTACTACGGTCGAATTGGATACGCTGGCTGCGGAAACGGCAGCGTGTATGACAACTAAACATCCCGATTATGCCATATTGGCTGCCCGAATCGAAGTTTCAAATCTACATAAGGAAACAAGAGCCAACAAGAGCTTTAGCGGTGAGACTTATATTAATCAGAAACTGTAAAACTCATATATGAATACATTATTCCCCAGACTGGTAGTCGCGCCAACTTTATTTCGACCGAATTCTACGAATTTGTCATGAAACACGCTGAGGTTTTTTGGTTCTGATACCAGCGCCTCAACTCACATATTGTCTATGACCGCGATTTTCGAATCAACTATTTCGGGTTCAAGGTTGTCAGTAATTTAATATAGACATTGGAGCGATCCTATTTGATTAAATTGAACGGGAAAGTAGTCGAGAGACCCCAACATATGCTCATGAGGGTCGCAGTTGCAATCAACCTTGATGATATTGAACAAGCTTTGTCCACCTACGACCTCTTGTCTGAAGCCTACTACACACACGCTACCCCGACATTGTTCAATGCTGGTTCGAACTGTGGCCAGTTGGCTAGTTGCTTCTTGATTGCCATGAAAGATGACAGCATCAAGGGTATTTTCGACACATTGAGCGAATGCGCGGCCATTTCTAAGTATGCTGGTGGAATCGGGTTACATGTGCACAACATTCGAGCCTCTGGTTCATTTATAGCTGGAACGTGCGGCACTTCTAACGGTCTCGTACCAATGCTTAGGGTATTCAACAACGCATCCCGTTACGTCGATCAAGGTGGTAACAAGAGGCCAGGATCTTTTGCTATTTATCTTGAACCCTGGCACGCTGATATTTTCGAATTCCTTGAACTCAGGAAGAATACGGGAGCCGAGGAAGTTAGGGCCAGGGATTTATTTCTCGCTCTTTGGATGCCGGATTTGTTCATGAAAAGAGTTGAGGAAGACGGGGACTGGTGTCTGATGTGTCCTCATGCATGTCCCGGCCTATCAGACAGTTACGGAGAAGAATTCGAGAGGCTCTATATGCGCTACGAATCTGAGAAAAAATTCGTACAGAAAGTAAAAGCCCAAAAACTGTGGTTCTCAATAGTGGATGCCCAAATCGAAACAGGTCAACCATTTATTGTCTACAAAGATGCCTGCAACAAGAAAAGTAACCAAAAGAACCTTGGAGTCATCAAATCAAGTAATCTATGCACCGAGATTGTCGAATACAGCGATCCCAATGAAACTGCTGTGTGCAATTTGTGTTCCATTTCGCTTCCTAAATATATTGACAATAAGAAATTATCAAATCCCACCTTCAATTTCAAGAAACTTCACGAAATTACTAAAATCATTACTGTTAATATGAACAAAGTCATTGATCGCTCGTTTTACCCTGTTCCTGAAGCTGGAAGATCTAATAGTCGTCATAGACCAATTGGGATAGGTGTTCAAGGTTTGGCTGATGCGTATGTAATTATGCGTTATCCTTTCGATTCAGAGGAAGCCCATGAACTTAATAAAAAAATTTTTGAGACAATCTATCATGCTGCCCTTGAGTCTTCATGCGAATTGAGCCAAAAGCATGGTCCTTATGAAACTTATGAAGGCTCCCCAGCGAGTCAAGGGATTCTTCAATACGATATGTGGGGAGTAACACCATCAGATTTATGGGATTGGGATGGCTTGAAGGAAAATATTTCAAAATATGGCTTACGTAACAGTCTATTGACTACTTGTATGCCCACTGCATCCACATCTCAAATATTTGGAAACAATGAGTCCACAGAACCTTTTACCAGCAATATCTATACTCGCCGAGTGATTTCAGGTGAATTCCAAGTGGTGAACAGATACCTCATGAATGATTTGATCAAACTTAACTTGTGGAACGAAGAGATGCGGCAAAAGATTCTTGAGAACAGGGGCTCAGTTCAAAACATAGAAGCTATCCCAAAAGATATAAGAGAATTATACAAAACTAGCTGGGAGTTATCGATGAAGACCATTATCGATCAAAGTGCTGATCGCGCTCCATATATAGATCAAAGTCAATCTCTCAATCTTTTTGTATCTGAACCAAAGCTAAGCAAGATCAGTAGTATGCATTTCTATTCCTGGAAAAAGGTGGATACGTGTTTTATTTAGGGTTTAAAGACCGGCATGTATTATTTACGAACACGCCCTGCTGCAAGTCCAATTCAATTTACTGTTGATAAGCAAGCTGCCAACAAGAAAAAAGTCAAATGTGACGAGGAAGTGTGTATTTCATGTTCTGCCTAAATAGTCAAACTTTGCCGTATTTTAATACTTATCACCGCTTTATTATTTTTTGTTGTATGTGATTTTTCGCTTTTCTGGCATATTTGAATGTCCTACACACGAGCTCTATTCTTTTTCTAGCCGGCGTAAAATTCTGCATAAGATTTAAAACATGAATCATCATGTTATCTTAGTGTTTATTTTAAGTTATAACCCTTGCCATTGTGATCCTTGTATAATGTTGTGAAACTTTGGTCTAGTGTTTCGAAACTTTCTGCTTCTGTCATAGCCCTTTGTTAGGATAGATTCCTGTTCTTTACCCAAATCGTTACGCATTTGTTCGTTGGGCCCTATTTGCGTTAAGTAGATATTGGTTTAGGTTATAGTTCAATTGCTTGGATACGGAGTGGACATCACGGGTATTCATCGAGAGTTTGATTGAATTTATGTTGTTGGTGTTAATATTCTTCCAGACACATACATTAATCAAACTGTAGATGATTAAGAGGTTCCAAAAAGTTTGGAACTAAACGTGGTTGCAATTTTTTCTAAAAACTAGATCTAGAAAAGGTTGAAATTCGTTGTTTTATTTTTATTGTTCATCACGTTCTATGATTTTAAATCACATTTCATTCCGTATTTTCTTCCGATGTGAAAAGAGAACCCCCTGCTGATTGAGCGCTCTTTGAAAATCGAATATCTAAGATTCGTCTTGAAACCAACCATATCTAACGAAGATCACAAATATTAAAGCTTAGACCATTTCCAACTTCTCGCTATTTCTTGAATGACTTCAAGTAGAAAAACAGTTAGACACTACAGTTAACTAATTCCAAGTATTCTCTTTCAAATGTAATCAATCAATTCAAAAAATATGAACTTCCAAAAAAGGTGGCTCACTCATTACCCGAAAGTAATTGAACCGAGATGAACGGCTACTATTTTTCCCAATAAATCAATGGGATAAAACTTCAGCAGACCAAGTAAATACATTACATGATAAATGCCCATATTAGGTTTCCGTAAATTACAATTCACAAACTGCATTACCATCAAAATTAAGTTGAGTAAGAGATGAGAACAATGAGACGACAGCGTAGCACTGCTATATAAAGCCTCGAGATCACATCGATTTGTCCTCAAACGAAGTTAAGCGACTTACTATAGTCTTGGAAATTTCTAACGTTAAATTTCTCGAGATTGAATACTACTTGTTGGAGATGGATGAGTATTCAGCTGGAGTCTAAACAGACGGAACGATTAACACCCACCCTATTGTCAACTACAGGGACCATTTAGAACTGTTTCACAACATTGATATGTCTATATAAAGACCAAAAGATTAAAACGAGAAGCTTAACCTATTTTTTAATTACTATGTAATCGACAGCATGAATCAAAAGGATATTTGTAACTGAAAATCTAGGGTAAATATGATTATAGTTACAAAATTTAGCCGTTGTCTGCATCTTTTACCTAGCTTGAAAATGAAATTCGATTCTTGGCTAATTTTTTTCAATTTTACACCTTTTGACGTTTTATTTTGCCGTTAAATAAGTTCAATTTGATCAATGGATAAAAAAAGTTGTTAACTTTAGAATAAAACCCTTGATGATTATTATAATTTAAAAACTATTTTTTTACTCGTTGACCATATTGAACTTACCCAACACGATTAAATAGAACATAAAAATGTGGATATCTTCCCAATCTCTTCGATCAAACATGTTCTCTCTGCATTTTGATCAACCGTAAACAGGGAAGTCGAATCGTTTTTCATTACAGGGTTTAAAGTTCAACTTGGTAATGTTAAATTTAAATATGATATTTTTGGATTTAAATATGGTATTTTTGCAATTCAATTTGGTGTAAGAAACATTTAGGAAAACATAAAATCGAAATACGGATATAACTAAGTAAAAGTATATAGTTTCTATAATTTCATTATTTAATGACCTTTGGCAGACAGGGTTTTCCGGTCTATATCATCCTTTCACAACTTTATTTNATGAACCCAGAGATAAAAGTACCTGCCTGTGAGTTGTGAAACATTAAAAAAATTTCCAACCCCGAAAATAAACAAGATATCCCCCATCAGTGACGGAAAATACCTCCGGACAGTTCAAGCCTAGATAAAATAAAGTCGTCCGACCCAAGCGTCCTAACAACACAAGACAGTAAAAATACCCAATGCTAAATTTGAGAAAAAGAGAGGGGAAGGGTGGTAAGGTAAGTGTAATTTATCATTATGAGCAAGGCAACTCCAACATTCTGACTAAATTTGTTGCGTATGAAAGGAGGGTGAAATTAGTGAAAATATTAGATTTTTGAACATTCTCCAGAAATTATAGCATCCCCCATATCCTAAGAGTTTAAAACAAAGCTCTATGTCAAAAATGTGTGTTAACCATACCCGAACCTAAATTCAACGGATGGTGGCTTACTTAAAATATCCAACTTTTCCCTTTTTCCATCCCAAAATGTTTGTTTTTACTGTTAAAATGAAATTGTAAAAATCCAAACTTAATGAAATTATGACAAGACAAAATTGAACTTAAAAAGGACGAAATAGAGCTGAAAATTCTATATGACGAAGGTCCCTAAGCAATGAAATTATAGAAAACTAAACAATTTTATTTAGTTTTATTCGTTTTAAGTATTTTATTTTTTCCTAAATTTTTCTTCAACCAAATTGAGACTTAAACCTTGTATGCACTGACATTTTGTCAAAATTTATGAAAAGTGTATTGTGTTACCAGGCTACTTTATCAGACGCACCCTTTTACAGTTTATTAAATTGCAAATTTCTCACTGGTTTTATTATCCAACATAATTAACGCATTTTAAAGGTAAAAATTGGGCCTTATTTTGTTGTTAAAATCAATGGATTTTCTTTGTAGTTTTTTAGATGGATCCCCAAAGGCACTAAGAAGTATTATTACTGTGGCTTATTAATTGATTCTGTATTTAGTGGTCAAATTATTGGATCACATTCCAATACAATAAAACTAAAATTATATATACCTTACACAACCCAATTCTCTTGTTTATTCGATGTTTAAGACTCACTTGAAAATTGATAGATTCTGAATAACATCTCTACGGGCTTGAAAAAATCCATCATATACATTAGGATGGATATAATGGAAATAGCAAGCCAACCGGCCATCATTTTTCATTTCATATAATTTATACGCGATAAAAATGTTATTTACGAAAGTGGAAAAATGATCGGAATTATGATTGAAAATCTCAGTCATAACTCACAACCTTCCCATCTAATTACGATTTATTTGGAGGATACATTTGACAAGACTCCAGAATTAAAGTAGGTGTATTTCCGGATACATGTATGAGATATGATAAATACTCAACGAATAGGAAGCAATGCTCTCGAAAAATGTTAAATTTGCGATTTTGATGAATATTATATGGATCTGGACCCGAAACTGTGAACTGCTAAGAACACATTGAATCGAATGAAACATCAAATAGTGGGTAAAAATAAGGTTATTTTCAAAATCTATGTTAGTAGTTCAGAAATATTCCTCCCTCAAAATTATATCATTTGAAAGCTCGATCTTTTAGTATTGTGAATCTATTGAACTCTGGTAACACATGGTTGGGTATTGTTTGTGACAACTGGCACCATTTTTGGAAAAGCAGACTTTATTGATACATAGCCCCGAAAACAAACGTACACTCGTGAATTGTATCAATGAAGCTGGAATAATTGTATAGTCTCACAGTGGAGCATTAGGCACAAAAATATCGAAAAAAGAGGAAGGATGATTCAAGAAAACGGAATAATCATTTGGATCGTTTCTGTCACTGTGATAAAGCCATACAAACCACAAACTACAATGGCAGTGAACATCTGGGCCGAACATAGTAATAAATAGGATGTTGTGAAAATCGTAACGTTTTTTGTGATAAAAATTATATTTAGGTGGGCTTATTGGGAAAAAATACGTCCATTAAAGGCAAATGAGTTTTTAAATTCACCGTCCGGATGCAATAAATTGGGCAAAGGCGGCTTAAATCTGGAAATGAATCCAAATTCTGTATAGTTTTGAAGCCGTGACGACTCTTGAGTCATTGATTGAACCTGAGAAACATGAAGATTAGAACGATTTCTGATGTTCTGTTTATGTTCCAATGATATAAAATGAATTAGAAATCATCAATCAATTGAATCAGTTTTTTTCTGTTCGAAAATTCCAATATCCTGTTACTTTTAAAAATGAATGCATGTGATAGAGAAGTTCAAAATCAAGGGAATCAATTAGAAAGATCGTTGGTAAGTATTTTAACCAATTTTTCCTACGTTTTAATTCAGAATTCTGCTCGCGCTGATAATGAGTATGAAAGTGGAGTCACGAATCGGAAGAAAGTTTCAATGATGCCAAGACTACCAAAATTTAGTTTACTGGTCAGGGCTAGGCGTCTCAATGTTGTAGATGATCGAGTGAATGTTATTATCATTAGCAAAGATCCAAAGGTAAACACTGCAGACTTTTTCGAACACTTTGTGATGCTGCCTAAGATACAGACCTCCAATCCGTTTATGTTTGCATTATTTACCAGTTTTACAAAACATATCGGAAGATTTTTAGGGTTATCGATCCCAAGCTCTCAGAATACTATTAAAGCATGTAATGTTTTTTCAAACACCCAGATTATGTTGACCCACCTAAAAAGAATAAACCGGCCAAGAGAGTGTCATCCTCGAGCTGCGTGAATGGAATTAAACGAACCTCTCGCACCTGATTCAGAGATATCAAGATATATCTGTCCCTATGAAACATTATTAGAATTTCTATTTGTATAGACTTTATATAAGTTCTCAAAAGTCATTTTTAATAACTCAAATCAAACAAATCCGGAACAAGGAAAGGTGAAACTTGGGGTTCATCTCGGACACTGATGAACCGTTCCTAAATTTCTCCAAATCAAGGTTATTTTCATGAGCTAAAACATTAGGTGTTTCCATACATTTCTCAGACCAATAAACCAACTCTTGGTTGGTGGCCACATCATCCATAAATCACCACCGAACTTTTCAACGAAAGGTCTATTACTCTAAATATCTATAAAAAATATGATTACCATGTAAATGATTAATGTTCAAAGAGTTTCCTCACAAAATAGTTGTAGATCATATTTCAAAAAGGTATTCAAAAAATCGGTTCAAATAATCAACTTGACTGGCATCCTAAAAATCGTTTAATTGGTTTTAAACCCCGAAACCGAGAACATTAGCTTCTAACCACGATTTATTGAATTCTAAGTTCTGATAGAATTGCGTGGTCGATGTTTCCCTCATTAAAATATGCAGCTGCAAATGATTATACTTCAAAACTCCCGAAATTCACGAAGTTTCTAGGTTTGAAACTGTCATCAGAAGACCTATGACAACATCTGATCGTTTTGTAGGTTCCATTGTATTATAGTTATCTTTGGGTTCTAATCGACAAGTTACAATGTATTCGCAACAGTTTATTCGGTATATTCGATAAATCTAACCAGACCCTCCTTAAGAATTTTAACGATCAGTATTGCACACAGGGCGTTGGTCGACATGTAAGCATTTATATTTCTTGTTGTTGATTATCAGAACCCACATATATTTGTCATTATTCATCGGAATCCAGGAATAAATACGAACTTAATATCCAATTATCAATGGGATGATGATGAAAGACAAATGGCCAACTATCGTCGTAGGATGCCGTAAGCGAGTCGTATATCCCTTGATTGCTTATACGAGGGAAATATGAAGCCAGTTTCCTCAAAAACATCATAAATGTAAAAGCTACACCTCTAAAAAACCTTCATCGTCCTTGATTCTGATGGGGCGCATGTGTGGTTGGTGAGTTCATTTCAATTCCTACAAATCTATTAAGTTCAATGCTAGTGTATGAATGATTTCGAACAACAGGGAACCATGTTTTGAGATATATTTAGTAATATATTCTGAGTATATTTGATTTTAAACAGAAAAATATTTTGGACACGCTACGGAATAGGAGTTGATTCAAGGACAATTCACCCACTATTTTTTGGAACTATTGATCCATTTTATCAATCAAAATCTAGTCAAATCAATCAGATATTACCTAAAAATCCAACCAGGATATATGTTTAATGCGCGAGTAATACCATAACCATTTGTGATTTGTCAATAGGTATCTAAATTGCAAACTCACAACCCCTACTCGATCAAGTATCGTTATGGATACTTTGATGGTACATTCAGATCACAAAAATGATTTCGATGCAATTAAACAAATATCATTCTGCAGAGATAGTTCTTCCACATTATTAACATGGCTGATTGGAAGATTTGTGATTACACATAGGGCCTTTTTCATTTTCGACGTTTTTGGAGAGTGTTCTTTTATCATCGTGTTCGTTGAAAATTCCAAACGCAACCATGATCTATAAAGAATACCAAACTTCCAATCAATGAACCATAAAGTGTTCAACAGTTCAAGTTGATGCCGGTCCTTATACACTGCATTTTTTACCAAATTCATTGATTTAGTTTGCGATGCGCGATAATATTCATACATTAAGCGTGCTCCATGGTTCACGTGTATACTCGTTCTAGTCCCAATAAATGCTCCTATAATTGACCATATAAATGATTTGATACATATTGATTGATACTCTTTTCTATATCGCGTTTAAGGTATGAGAAAAGTCAGTTTACTCAGTACAAAAACCTTTCTGGCTTTTTGAGTAGATTGATCATGTGATCTGGTCGATTTTGAGTTGTGAATTAAGATTTGGGATTTAGCATCAATAAAAATGTATTATCAGAATTAGGAGGTTATACACAAGAATATATTACTATGGATCAATAAGTTGTTCCAAATCTACATTTACTCAAGCGCTTTATCCATACATCAAAATTTTTTGGGAGTCTGGGAGTAAATAAAAGCGTTCTTACTGATTTCATAACATGAACAACGTTTCTTGGGCTCGATTGTCGCATCATATTCATAAGAATGAGATCCTGACTGGCCGATATTTCTTAGGATGGTTTCAAAAGTTGTAAATGCTCTGTTTCAATGGTATCGCCTTCAGTAAACTTTTGGCAGTAGATTTTGGCTGAGAGTCATTAAAACCTTGGCACTATTAGAAGTGTAACTAACAAAAAACAGGCGGAATTTACCTCACAGAATCCAATCGATTAGATGTTGACTAGTGAAATTGAGCAAGAAACTTAGAATAAAAGGGAACATTAATCCAATTATTTTTTAATTTCGTTGACATTTTCTGGCTTGAGATGGCCTTTTAGTACTCGGTTTCCGATGAGAAACTCTTGAAAGGTTGATCACTCATTATCTCAACAATTGAAAAAAGTCTGAGGCGATTTGGAGTAAATGTTTTTCTAGAAAATGTTGGTTATCAGAGATGTAGATTTACAAGGTCACGTGTTCAAAAGTGCACGATTCAAAAAATCTAAGTTGCATTTCAACAGTTTTAATTTATGAAGAAACGCAATTCATATAAGTCAATTATTAGTTACTTTCAAAACGGAGTTATCAAGACATCAAATCTGAGTGGTTATATGTCGGAGATCACTATCGATGAAATGGGGATGATTGGCCCGAAAAGAATCAGCATTTTATATCGACACAAAATGTGTCTATCCCAACTTTAAATTGTGAAAAATAAAATAGTTTCAAACTGTTTGGTACAAAAATATTGAATATTTCTGATGAAATAACTGATGGGTAATATGGTATCCGAGGAAAAAATGTGACCGTCTGCATTGGTTGAATTTTAACAAATGGGGAATATTATGGGCGTGTTTAATATTATCATAATCAACATTTTCGAGGATTATCGTCGCGAATTTTAATTCATCTGTAGTTGTGGGTTTTTAGCTCTAATCAACAAACACCTTCTTCTTTTTCTATATACTAGCGGCGTTACCAAGATGGTATTCGATTGCAGCGAGTTGTCATTTATGGTGGGTTTCTGAGTTCAATAACTCACTCATCGGGCTTGTTTGGTTTTTTTCTCAATCGTTTTGTTCTAAATAACGGAGAGGATTCATGATAATTTCAAGATGACTTATTTTTTCCCTGATACAAAGAAACTATTACAGATGACGATTCCTCTGAATTTAATTGCATACGTAAATTGGAAATGAAAGTGAAAAACCATCCAACGAGAACAAATGTGGACCTGAAGGGTGTCACGATTTTAAAATAAACAAACGATAAACATAACCAGGGTCCTTCTGTTCAGACATGGGCAAATACTTGGGTTCGTCTTTGTGATCCATATATGACCAGGGGAAATCAGAAGGGTTTCATGTCAACAAGAATATTTTATGGTATTTTTTAGCTCTGATACGCATCTGTCTGGCCATTAGATTCTGGTGGATTGGGTTATCAGAGAAATGTATGAGAGAATTTCAGGCGGGACGGTTGTTCGATTTTTGAAATAATCCTCTTCTCAAGTTTCGATAAAAAAAATTGATTTTACCTCAAAAAATACTGTAATCTGAGAGGCTTTAACTTACTTTTATGGAATAACAGCTTTGCACGAATGTACCATGAATTAGTGAGCCTTATGAAGGTGAAAAGTTTATTTCCGTTCGGGTTTGTTACTAGACATTTCAGTATTACCTCCTTTGGGCCCACAAACTAAAACAAAATCGTATAAGGTGTTTCAAGTGTTCTCATCAAACATTCAAACTTAGTAATACTAATTCAACATTTTTTATTCCTCAGGTTAAAAAAAAAATTTTTCGAAACGTCTCAACGTTAATGAGACCCTAAATTTTCTGTTCAGGTAAACAAACTAGCTGACTGATTTCCGTCCTCTTCTGTTTCACAAGAGCATGGACGCATAAAATTTTTGAATCTTCCTTAACACATGTTCAACTAGACTGTGTAACTAAAGGCTCTTTTGGGAGATTTCCCTTTGAAGCGTACAACGATCGATATCGGACTGCCTTGTTTAATGAACACAAACTCTTGATCCGGGTTGACCATATTTTCGTTTGATTAGTTAACAGCCTCAATTTTTTAAAGGTTGACCACTGAACTGTCATCCGACATCGTTTTATGAATCACGAGTTATGGGGACCTCTTCAACTTGTGACAGCTCACGGCCTTTTAAATGTTAACGGAATTTGTATTGAAAAATCTACAAGATTACTGCACAAACTTGTGCACTGTGAATCCCGAAAATCAAGATAGATTTTTGAGCCATCGCATGGTACTTAGAAAATTTATAGGGGTTGAAGAATAATGACATGTTAAACAGAGCCGTGAAATTTCAGAGAAAGGTGAGAATTTAAAAACCAAAACCATGAGTCCCTTTTGTAAATTCGTTCAGAAAACACACAAGTGTTTTGTTCCCAGCTTTGTGACGTGTTATTTCACAGCACTGTGCGCACTGTTTTGGACATTGGCTTGATTGGTAAATGTTGGGGTGCCACAATATACGTTTTTTCCGAAGTATTAAACTTGTTAAAAAATACTTTGATGACAATTCGGCATATTTTTACACAATTACAGTCAAATTTGGTTAAGTGCAAGATTCTCTTAACTGCGCGGAATTATTTGGTCCTGTCTATATACGTAAAAATGGATATTGAGTCCCGATATCTGGCCTCTAGGTTTAGGTACACGCTGTGGACAGAATCACAGGTCGTGCACGTAACCGGATTCGACTGTATGCGTTCCATTAACTTTATGAATGGTCTTATCGTTGTCGATATAATTTTCATTGCTGGATATAATTGAGTGTTACACTAACATTATTTGTGGTGATAAAATCACATTCTCCCAAATGATCATACCAAACCCAGATAAATGAAAATTACTATTAGTATTATGTCAAGTGGTTCTTGAACTTAATCTGGGCCGCTTATAAGATCGTTTTACATACTTTGATGGTTCTCGAAGGTCAAGAACAAAACCAAATCCATCTACATTTGGAGGAGTTTGACCAAACGGGCTCTTCCTCTCGTGATTGATGACAAAGGCTGAAGGCTTCTCCAAACATGTTGGAAAACCAAAAAAACTCAAAGATTTAAAATCATACACGAGCGTACAAAAATGTTAAAATAAGAGTTCAAGTGTGTTTTTACGATTGAGCCTTTTCGGTTGGATGATGTTCCATTACTAAACCGTCATGAATAGAAGGTTTGACGAATGGAGCCCAATGCAGTTTGAACTCGTCTAATGGGATCCGATTAGTCAAGGATTTCGCGTTTATATACTTCTCAACCACAGAATTACGGAACAAAATTGTACATTTCCTGACGTCAATCAAACTTTCACCTTTCTTTGTTCAATTTCAGCATCCCCAATCTTTGAAGAGTTGAGGTAATATCATTTGGATCAAACCCCGTACTGTTCATGATATCTGCGTGCTGGTTTCCATTACCTCTAATCGAAAGCGGTTTGCCCTTGTTGTCGTGAAGATATTTGCAGACCATAGTAGACCAATACGCGTGATAGCTGATCCTACCAAGAGCTGACAATGGTTTTTCGGGTGACCCGGTGATTCCTTCCGTTCGGGTCAATAAATAGCCTAAATTACTAAAACACAAACTGAAATCAATGAGAAAGCGCCCATATCCTGCTCGCTGATAAGGTGGCAGAGTGGTTATACAAGAAACATTGTATTTTTGCGGGGAAAATTTTTCCTAAAATCAGCGGGCTAAATACTTTGGAAAAATATCCAATAAGATGCGACCCATACTCGTCGTTTATAGTTAGAATATAGAACAAGAAAGGCTCTACATCGTAATATAGTGTTTTATGATCCAAAAATAGCTTAGCAATCAAGCAAAGGTTTTGACAGTAGTTCTAAATGAGATTATGGAGCACTTTGTAATTCTGTCCGTCAACTTCGAAGATACTAAGGTTACCAGATCTATATATCTCGCGGTCAGGTGGATGATATGCACGACAATTAATTATATGACGAGACATGACCTAGAAATCAACAAAATTCATACAAATTCACTTTTACGGTATTCAAGACAGAATTCGCATATATGCAACTTAGCAATCGTTGCATACTCTTGAGGAAACGGTGACGAATACCAAGATTTAATCTCATACTTGCCAAACTGAATGTAAGGAGGGGTGCAGGTTCCGAGAGCATCAGCTTTGAGTTGGGGGATTCTAGTGGCCACCAATTTACGAACTCTTTGGAACAGCGTAACGTCTTGTTCCGTAATATCAGGAAATTTGTTAGAACTAAGAAGATTATGGAGTATATCATTAAATTTCGGAGCTTTCGCCAAAGAAGGTGATTTTACCATGTGTCCAGTGATCCTTTTACCCACCTTTGGAACTTTAGACGATCTTTTTCGAACAACGGGTGGCTTCGGTCTAATTAGTCCAATTTTCATACAGTTCGCGAGGAGTAATTGATTGATTACGTTGTCCACGCGCACTTCGAGAATCGCCATTGCAAGAATCACATAACATATCGTCAGAAACAGATTTAATGGAAGTATAAAGGCACTCCTGATGAAAGCCCTTATCGCATATAAAACAATGACTTATTGGCTATTGTAAGAAACACAAAACTTGTGAATTGCTGTGACAAAGTTGACACATTTTACAACCTCTACATAGCCAGCCACTTTTTAAAACCAAGGGAAGTTTCGAAACATCGTCCAAAATGCACAGTAAGTGATCTGAGTTAAGGTAAAAATACATCCATCTCCACATGCGAAACAGAATAAAAAGGGAGACGAGACATCTATTAAATTTCCTGGCTTCTGGCATGCGCAACAAATGAGACCTTCACTGAGTTCCAAACGGTGGTTATCGATCACGAAGATCTGTCCCTTCTGTATGAGTATTCCTGCGACCACGAGTTCGAATACAGCGCTGCGAATCTTATCATACAGTAAATTACCCTTATTGCATATAATGTGTGGTTTGGTTTCCTTTCTCTACTTGAAGGGGAGAGCAAAGACTCTTCTATCTGGGAGATCGTGAGACCACTTCTGTTATTCAGCAGCAAATTTTGAATATTTTGCCGTAGAATGTTCTTGTTCTCGTACATACAACACAGACAACGGACCCTGAATGTTCTGGCGGGTAAATACCTGGATAATTCGTCTGATGTTTCGTGACCAGACGGTTGCTTCCGGTAGGCGTTATTACAACAAAGTCAACTCATTCATCAAGCTCGACTACTGCACGACAGTTAATGAAATCCTGGCCATATAAAAAGGGTTATCCCAGAGCACGATTCGAACGGATGAGATTATTTGACTTATATATTTCGCCCAAAAGTGATCATTCGTTGGTGTTTTGAGTTTATATGATTTTCATTTATGATTTTTTAATGTAGGGTTGAATTGATCGTACTGTTGTCAATAGCACTGACTCGTCGAGAATCAACGATTGATTGCTAACACTATTTTTGACACATTTTACAAGAAATACATATTATTTGCCAACATCACGCTGGGCGACCTTTTATATGCTCAGTCATCCTACAACTATATTAATGTATCGGCTATCGGCAGTTATTATCCAAAGTAGATGGTTCAAACCACGTGTGGTCTCAAATCGTTGAAACGATGGATTATCCTACAAACCGTCAATTCAACTTTCTTCATCGGCTGAAATCGTCAACTTTTTGCTCAGATGTCACTTCGATTACTCTCGCCGAGTTTTAGCCTTCCCGTTTTCACTGAAAATGGAAACGACTAGCTTTTGTCAATGTATACAAATATTTGTCCGTTTCAAATTCCATGGTACCCGTTTTTTGGCTGTATCATCTTGAATGTTGCTACTATATGCCTTGAGTTTCATATATGCTCATTGAAACTACTTTTAATATACATTTTTCAACATTACGAAAATGATTGATTGGCTGCGATATAATGCACAATAATTGAGGAGTGAAGAACTCAACACCCAATTCCTCTAACGACGTCAATAAAATGTTGAATAAGCTATTCCCAACCAAAATTTTGTTTAAAATTGGCAGAATAATAACATGATCAAGTCTCAGAATTTGATGAATTTTATTAACTTATATGGATCCTGTCTCTGCAGGTATCACTTAACAGTCTTCAAGATTCTTCAACCGACTATCAATGAAAAACACTATAGACCTGTATCTATAATTCATCTAATTTTGTTCACATTCACAATAACAGAATTCCCTTCAGTTTTTCATCAAAACTGCGTACTACTGTGTTTTTCTTCAATTTAGATTTATTTAACAAATTTTTGGTCGAACTTTAAGATACTTTGGGCTGTTTGTTTCGTCGCGTCTTTCCAAATGGTCTCGCTTCGCCTATTTCTACAGTTTTTATAGATTTCTGTGTCCTTCTGTTCAGCGTTTTGGATATGTTCTTTCCTATTTTCTTGAAATATTTGTCCCTGTACAAAATTCCTTTCTGTTTCAGCCTAAAAACTAGGATTCATTCTGAGAATGACAAAATAAATGAAAACACTATCCTTTATTAATCCTAATGATCATAGGTTGTTTTTAGTAATAAAATAAGGTACCCGAACGAATCATAATGTATATCGCTCTTTCCATTTAAATCCCACGGGACAACATATTTGTAACAGATGGAAACGATCCCTTCTTAAAACGGAACTAAAGATTTCAAAACCTGATTATTTGGGTTATTGTCTTTCATACTGATACATGATTTATCATGCTAAAGCAAAATTTTGCACGGGTCAGAAATGCCATGCGACTGTTCTGTAGAATTATAATTTTTGCAGTCAAAGGCCGAGTTATTGTTATAAAGGCACCAATTATCTGCAAAAATCTTAAAGATATAGCGTGCTTGTATAAATACATACATGATTTTAAGGTCTATTTCGTACTTTGAAAGTTCAATTTTGTCCTTTTGTTTATTTAAATTGTTATTTGCAAAATTAGAATTTCATATTAACTTGATAAAAACCAATCATTTGGGTTGAAAAAAATGGAAAATTTTTAGTAAGTTGACATTTCGGAGAATATGGTGTCGAGATTTGTTAACACGCATTTTTTGACATGAAAAATAAATGTTTAAAAATTATAACATATCAAGGGCTATTTTAATTTTCAGGGAATTTTAAATATCCAATTTTGTTGATTTTTCAGAAATTACAAAATCACAAATTTGAGATTTCTTAAATGTGCAAAACTCTACTTCAGAATGATGAAATTGCTGTTACCCGTTACGAGAATTTCGACCTCCCCACTTTTCAAATTTTGTTTGGGGTATTTTTTCCTAGTTTTTTTGATTGGACATTAGGCCAGTAGATTTTGTTATCCATGCTTGAATTTTCCCAAGGCAATTTCCGTCAATGAAGGACGGGCAGATTCAGTGAATTTCAGGGGTTGGCCAATTTTATTAATTTTTGACTATTTTTCACAATTCGAGTGAAAGTGTTTTTCTTTGCGTTCGGAAACTAAATCGATGTAAACTTTATATTTAGGGAAGTTGATAATTTTCGAAGAATCCGATATTTTTAAATTTCCCTAAAATAACAACGGCGCCCATATGCGATAATTTTCTAAAATTTATTTTACATGTCAAAAATGTATGATAAAACGTAACACTAAATTCAACGAATGGTGGCTCACTAAACATGTCCGAACTTTTTCCAACCGACTAGATTGGTTTTACCCCTTCAAAATGAAATTCTAATCGTAAAGTTAAAAACTAAAGGACAAAATTGAACTTTCAAAAATACGAAATAGACCTGAAAGCCATGTATTTATTGTTCACCTCAAATATTCATGGTTATCATTAACGATATTTTGGAACTTCTAATCAACATGCTCTATTTATTTTGACTTTGTTAGTTGAGCAAAATGTCGATAATTTATTATACGAAAAAACGGTGACAAATATAGCCTTGATATGCCACCACATCGTTAATAATAACCATGAATATTCAAAATGTGAAAAAATTACGTTCGATATCGGGTTTGAGCGTAAAACCTGATACTATTGACTAAAATTATGATAATTATGCAAACCTGGCCATTTTGTCGGCGCATTCTCTGTAAGTTCTCATTCTGAATGTCAACCCGTCCGACTTGAATTTCCACATGTCATAGTTTGGAGGTAAAAACCGGTATGTAAGCGTATCAGGCACTCCCCTCTTAATATTCGATCACGGTGACTCTATCGTCTGAGTGTAGTCTCCAGTGTCGGGATCCACGAATTAATAGAATGGTTCGCAGTAAGATGTGTGTAATCTATATCGTTCAAAATTTCATATCTATTCAAAAAATCAGATATACTTGTTGTACCTGGGTTATTACACCAAATTATAAATGATGTGAGGGTGTATCGATCTCTACATTCAATAATGAAGATAATTTCTTCTGTTTCGAGGCATACTTCCCAAAATAACCATTAGCAGTCTACGAGGCTACCTCTGTTATATTTTCATTTTAAGAATTTGTTCCCATCAATTTCGGCAATCAGGTCCGAACTACCAATTAACTTTGAGTTATCTACTACAATCTAACAAAAGCCGTTTAAGCAGTACCGTTTTTTCATTCAATATGGAGCATCGGAACGTATTTATTGCGAACCCAAAATTTTCGTAGTTATTCATAACGAATTATTGGCATATATTTTTAAGAATTTTTCCATGGAATTTAATTAACGACGTCTTTATCAACTAACAAAGTCCAAATAAACAAAGAAAACAATTCAGAAGCTGCATAATATCGTTAAGAAAAACTATGAACATTCGAGGTGCGCAATAAATATGTTCAGATATCCCATATTAAATGTAAAAACAGGTAATTGAGCCCATCGGTGATTGTCTCAGTGTTTAAGAATTTATCGTTGATTGAGCATCGTTACCACTTTTAATACCTATATATCTAGCTATATAACAGTGACCACCATCATTATCATTTTAATGGCCATATTCCCTTTCTTCCTGTGCATATATACTGTGTTTTTAAAATTTATTTTATTTATAACGCCACATCCGAGAGATGCCATGAAAAATATTGCAACATATAAAATCAATGGGGTTTTGTATGGTTTATAATTCTTTTGTCTTGAAATATGTATTTTTCTTTTTAAGAATCACTAGCACGACCTCTGTCATATGATTTTTTTGAAAGAGGCGGGAAAAAGTTTAAATCTAATCAACAAAATCGTTTCTTAATCTGCTAAATCTGCAAATTCATTTTCTTTATAAAAAAAGTTTACCTTTCAGTTTTTAAATTGGTTGAAGATCCTTTTATTATATCAGGGCACTATCAGTGTATGGGAAATAAGTTGTGGTTTAGATACAGAATTCTTCCTTAGATCTTTTACCTGGCAAGCAGGACCGCGAAGAGACATTCACAGTCTTACAGCGTTGGTCAGCCAATTTTCAAAACTATGAAATCAATTTTCTGCTCTTCTTTCTGCGTGAGGCTGAAATTTCACAGTCATTTATTGGATTTTTTCGAGTTTTAAAAAGACGAATTCTAAAAGGTGAAATTAAAACAACCAGGTTTTAATAGGCAGTCAATGGATGCATTCCGGCAAATAGGTTTCTATATGGCGATAACAGTCCATAAAATCAGATTCCTTAACAGGGTTTTACATTAAAAATCACAAATTGATATGATAAATGGCTTAACATTTAATAAATTTGTGTTAACTTTCGATGTCCTCTTTGTTTACACATCTTTTTTAAAAATTGTTCAGGATAATCTATGTTATCTATAAATTTGTTTGTGTAGCCTTCGTAACTTCAGGAATTCTGAATGATGTGGTTTGTCCTTCTGAAAATTTTTCCGCAAAACATGAATTAAGTGGACATCAGGCGCTATAATTCGTTTTTGATACATTACTTCGGTTAATTAATTAATGTTCAAAGATCCCTTGATCAGCGCAGTTAGTGCATTTTTAAACTCAAACCCCGGTAACTTCATATCATTGTATGGACTGTTATCTCCAGTTTGAAACATGCTTATTGGAACATATCCGATTGCTGTCGATTAAAACCCAGTTGATTTAATTTCAAACTTTATAATTCGCGTTTTAAAACTAAAAAAAATCAAATAAATTACTGTAATACTTCAGCCGCACGCCGCATAGAGGACAGTTGATTGCACAATTGTGAAAATGGGCTGACCAACATTATATTTCATGCCTTTAAGCAGTTTATGGATCATTCTACCATTCGCTGACATCCAAGAAAGCAAACACTAATATAAACGAATGATATCGATTGGACTCAACATACACCCTTTTGAGACTCAAACAATTAAGGAATCGAAGTACGCCATGCAATATTTTATAAGCTTAGTGTTTATGTCGCACAGCCAACGTAAAAGGCTACTTATACGGCAGCAAAATACTAATTGTCTGAATCCTATATCAAAACGATCCCCTTTCTATGATTACGCTAAATATCCAAGTTTCGTACTCTTGAGAGTCTCAACAAGCAGTCCCGACATTTTGAAATTGATCAGCGGAGATTCTCAAAAGTTACAAATGAATGCAGAGATAAATTTCTATTTGTTTTTGAACTACTTTATACGTTGGATTACACATAAATTGGTTCCATAATGTTCATCAACGCAATTTTTTTAGTTTGGCCGTAGTTACATTATTCATGACATACCTCGCCACCGGGATCACCCCATTTATGCATATCTTATGAATCCTATACCGGTTTTTGCATCTATAAATGCACTTTGTAATATTTAAAAAGTAATTATATATATATTGTTATTCTCTTTCGATGGTCTTTTTTTAATGTTTTGAGAAAAAAATCACATTATTTAGGATGAATGAGGTTTAATCAAGTCATACCAGCGAGTTTAGGGTTTTCAGGTCTATTTCGTCTTTAAAATTCAATTAATCCTTTTATTTAGTTTTTAGTTACACAACTAAAATTTCATTTTAAGTGGGTAAAAACCAATCTTTTGGGTTGGTAAAGATTGAAATTTTTTGTTAGCTACCATCTTTTGAATTTCGATGTTGGTTTTGGTAATATGCATTTTTTGACATGGTAAATGAATTTTAAAATATTTCGCATATGGGGGTTATAATTTTCGGGGAATTTTGAAATATTGGATTTGGTGGATTTTTCAGAAGTTGCAAAATTCAGATTCCTTAAATGCCCTACACTTTGCTTCAAAATGAAGGAGGCGCTGGTGCCCGGGATGAGAATTTCAACCTCCCCACTTTTAAAAATCACAACTTAAAAGACTAGTTTCTATCCAATTAATGTGAAATTTTAATTGTAATAATTAAAACTAAATGAAAAAATTGTAACTTTTAAAAGACGGAAGAGACCTGAAAACCCTGTACTTGCTGGTATGACTTCTGTAGACCACAGCCATCCTTAACGATGTGGGTTTTTCTCATTTTTTTTATCGAAATATGAAAAAAGGGACTATCTGAAGAGAATAACAATCAATATATTTAATGATTTTTTAAGTAAATTTTCTAGATATTACAAAGTGCATTTATCATTACAAAAAGTGCATTTTTAAATTAAAAAAACCGATATCGGATGAAGTGGAAGACTGACAAGCCAGAAAAATCTCGACCGTGACTAGATTGACTTCAGCTAATTATCTGTTATTGGTTGTCAAAATTGGAAATTTCAATCATGATCGAGGAATTACTGGTGAAACTAACGATTTTATGCATGGAAAGCCGAATTGACCGCGCCCGCACTTTTGAATTTTAAAAAGTAATTTATTAATTCTAAGGCTGGCCGAGTTTGGATATCGCACGGTGTTTAAGAATGTCTTTAAAACAATGTTTGAAGACATTGTTGAATCATACATTTCAGAAATAAACCGTTTTATTATGATGCATGATTCTCGTTTATTTTCGTTGTGCTAGTTTCTTGAGTATTTTTACACCATAAAAAGCATCAAATTGTTAATATAATTTT
>JWZT01004076.1:442605-459179 GCA_000827895.1 Thelohanellus kitauei
TAATAATTTCAGACTGCTGGAAGGCATACAACGAATTAAGTGAATGTGGATACATTCATTTGACGGTCAACCATTCCCAGAATTTTGTAGACCGTCAGGATCGATTTATCCACACGCAAAACATTGAAAACTTTTGGCGATGGGCTAAAAAACGCTTCCTATCCACCACTAAAAATACCGAAAAAAGACTGTCCAAGATAAGTGAGCATCTCTTTCGAAAAAAATTCAAAGGTAACGTTTTAGAACAAATTTTCCAAGAAATAAAGCTATCTTACCCAACAAATAGATAGTTAAGAGTACTTTATTATTTTGAGTTCGCCATTTTTTTCCGAAGATTAACGATGCCGACTTGCTTTACTTTTACCGATGGTCCTTATACATCAAAATTTTATGTCAATCAGAAAAACTCAACTCAAAATGATTGGCCAAATTTTTCGTCATTAAAACAAAAAATACCTTTTTACTCGAAAAAACGTGGATCTCTCGAAATTAAATATTTAAACTAAACTATAAATTGTGCAAAAACCCGAGAACTCTTGACATTAATACTTCCACGAGGGTGAAGATTTATCCAGAATGGAGTCATAAAGGAAACTATGCTAGGGATGTCAATAAGCAAAAACTAACATAACATAAGAATTCTATCATAAACATTCCTCTGTATAAAACTCCTTAAAAATTACTTAACCAAAAACACCGAAAAAAGATTTTTAAAATCTGAATAGCACAACGAATTCGAAAAAGCAAAAATAATTGTAACTTTTGATAAAATAGCAAATGAAAACAAATCGTCCTGAGTGTTTGAGCCTGAAATAAATAATCCAGAATCAAATGGGCTCAAAATGAGACATTCCTTAAATCCACAAATATGTGTATTAATATTAGATTATTTAATGGACTCAATTACGAAAAACACTGTTTAGATATGTCATTATACAAAAAATATAATCTCATTAATTGATTAACTAACAAATATAAGTTTTAAAACTACCCCCAATGTGTTATTTAGATGCTGTTTCAACGAATGCCTGAATAACTTCACCTATTAACTTGTTTATAAGGTTAATTGGGCTCTTTAAATTTATTATTAAAAACAATATACGAACTCTTAAATCAATGTCATACGTTTATGGAGTAACATAATTTTAAAATTTATGAGTTCTTTAGCATGGGACGGCGTTACTATTATACTAGGATATAAAAAAGGATTGAACAAATTTTGACAAAGACATTTCATAAATTATAGTTATTTATGATAAAAATAGTTAAGAATTATCAACAGATTTCAGGATTCTACTGACGTGTATCATTCTAAAATTAACTTTATAAACTATACCATAATCAATAAGCAATAGAGAACACTTCATTATAAGCGGTATCAAGAGGCGAGGAAGTACCCATTGGGTAGCATCTTTTCGATCTGTTTTAGCGTTGTGAAATAAACAGATTATTTATCTTCATTTGTAAGACGCTATGAATGATTCCTACATGAGATATAAACAATAATTGTTCATATATTATTTTATGGTGATAAAATCAATCAACAGCTTACTCACCGGATCATGATTTAATGTGTTATTTTCTTTGAGAATGAAGAGTGTTTAATGACTCAAAGACAGATATATGAACTTTCAAACTGATAATCCAAAAATAACTTCAAGTTTTCGAGGAATGAAAACATAAATTTAACAAAAATATATCGAAGTTGAGGAATGGGTTCGCGGTTTTCAGTCGTATATATTGCGAAAAGTTACAAGCATTTTTCAAGTGATCGAAGACTATTTATTATAATTTTGGAAACAAACGATAAAAGGATGGTATGAAAAATGATTTATTGCTTTCTTTTTTGTAGCTCAAGCTCGATACAAACTTTCTGGAAACGATTAAAAATAGGTTAACTTTTATTAAAATTATGTCATGAATTTGTCAGTCTGATCACAACTATTTAAACTAGAAACCCTTCTGGCTTCTTTAATCTATTGCAGAAAACGATATCCTGTCAAACAGTAACTATTCATATTATACTAAATTCGAGTTCCATTCATTCAAGCAATTTTTAACCCTGGTAGACAATAAAGCTTTGTAAACCGCACGAAAAAATGTCGAGACGATTCTCATTATAACAATAGGGCGAAATGGACGACACTTCAATCAAAAAATTATTTCACATTTTTGAAAACCGTGTTTGATAACCAATTCAGTATTTGTGTCTTCTTTCAAATTTTTAAGATTTGAAGGTTAAAATAATAACCATCGATTTTATTTTTCGTAAGGTTTAAAAAAAAATAATTTGATATGATTTTTGCCCGAATTTATCTGCAATACAATTTTCAAACAAAGAGCTTTCCTACACCTATTTATTTAATAAAAGTTATGTTTCAAAACCGTTAAAAAAACGCAACAAAGCAAATATGATATTAAATACTGCTCGAGGTTACGTGTAAATACAGAATTATAAGAAAATAGATGATAAATGGTAGAGAGATTATTGCGTTGAGACTCCTTGCAATCTCAGTAAATAACTGCTCATATTAGACTCAATAAGCTAACGGCATATTTTCAAGACCCTACCTGAACGATAGAATCTTTCTAAAATTTCATTTACTTTTTTTATAATAAAACTACAAAATAAAGAACTTTTGAATATCTACATCAGACATCTTGAACGGGAAATGGTGTAAGGAGGAGTCAAGGTGTTTGAATAACATAATAGTCTAAATCAGGTCTCTTTCGTAGTATTAGTATACTCACCTGAAAATATTCATTTCAACCAATTGGCTCGATGTGTTGGAATCGAACGAGTAAAATAAATGGTTTTCTAACGATTGAAACGATCGGTCGATTTTTTAGCTCTAACATGAATAATTTGTTGACAGGCTCAGAGTTTTGAGTGATGTGAAACTAAGAATCTAGGAACGCCTTGCCTTGTACTTTTCACCTTAAATTGTAATAACCCATAAAACCATAAAAAGTATAATAAATTAAGATTAAAGAGAGACAGACGTGTTTTGCATTTATCTGAACCACTCAAGATAAAAATGGCTTCATGAAATCTTGTATGGATTATTCGATGTTCGCCGTTCACTTAAATTTTTGAAGTAAAATAGGTTGTATCTGCTAGGAAGGAAGGAGTTGGCAGCGGAGTTCGTTTTTCGAGGTAAGATTGTATTTACGAAAATAAATTGGTCTGGCGATTGCCTTAAACAAAATTACATATGGTCTAAGTTAGAGAAGGTTTCCGATGCATGATTTACAACAAAGAATATTAACACATCACTGATAGATTTAGTTTGAAAAAATATGATAGATTAGTCCTTGGATCGAAGCGACATTCGGATTTATCACTAAAGAACCAATGAGAACGTTTTTCTGAACGTAAAATAAACCTAAATTAAGAATTTCTTGTAAAGTAAAATTCTTCTGGATGTAAAGTGTTTCTATTTCTTATACCATAATAGTTATTGCTGCTCTTACACCCATATATACATCCTCAACAACAATATTGGTGAATGCATTTAATTTCTGATGAAAGCAGTCTGATTCTTCATTCGCCAAAACTCAGAACTATTTCGGAAAAAATATCGATGATTCCTAAATGCTTAAATATTTTAATTTAACATCTTTACTTAAAATCTTAAATTTTAGTAGTTTAACCTTGACAAGCTCGGATTGAGTTACTTTAACAGTACCGCTCTTAATAAACTTCTTTTGTTCAACGCGCGAAATATCAAAATTTTGGACAAACCTCTACATCTATACAGCTTTGGAAAGAATAGATGAGACCAAGCCATTTAATGCTTTTCAATGTTTTTTCTATTTTTAGTGAGGTTGTGCTGGTTTAAATTTAAGGTGAAACCAACAATACTCACACATATGGTCAGTCAAATCACCGCCAAGATAGGGCTTGCCAATAATTTTTTCTCATGGTCCTGAATAACAGGCCCGTTGTTCTACTCAACAGCATACCAAAATTTGTATCCACTCTATTCCACCCCATCTATGATACTGGTTAAAGTTGAAAAATCTAGCTGAGGCCACAATAACTACAAAAGAGACATGATTTTCACGCCAATGCTATTCGAACAGCAACTATTTTAATTGATAAACACCTTACTTTATATAATTTTAAGATCATCTTTGCTTTTCAGATTATTTTACCCATTTTACCCCTTAAAATTACTTTTTTAATTTTTTTTATCTAAAATCCAAGATTTTTTGCTATCTATTAAGAAGAATTTCTTTAAAACATATGAAGAATCATGTTTCGCGCGTCAAACGCATCACTGGAACGAATTTTGTTCGTTATGAGGAGTACCACATTATTGTACATTCGATCAAGATATATTTAATATCGGAAATAATTTCCAATTTTTCAAAACATCCTTAACACAATATCGTTCTATCGTCAATCATGTGTCAGAAAATGGGGTTAAAGATAAATGGTTTGAAAAGAAATCCTTGATTAAATCTTGAAAAATTGCCAACCTTTACCATCAAAACATATATTTCCTTTTAAAGTTAGTTTAGAGTTAAATCTCGTTATTCAATCTGCCCGTTAAAATAACGAACCGAGAACTACAATTATTTTGCCACCCAGTATCGATTCGCTAAACATATTTCAAATCGATACTTTATGTTTTCTAATTTCCATTATTTGATTCAAACAGCGGATTCGGTTTGATTTGTAAAAATGAACTTCTATTGAATGAATCTGACCATAAAATTCGAAATATTTTCACAATGATCTCATATATCACACGAAAATAAAAAGGTGTTAAATCGAGATCAACAATGCTTAAAATGATCTATAAAGATGAGGCAATTCATAAGGCGTTGAATAATGTTTCAATGATCAATTAAAACTCGCCGAAATCTACCTGAACAAATGAGATAATTAATCTTAGCTTGTTCTACGGAGTCCAACGTTGGTTTCTACCATAATAAGGTCAATACCCGTACCATTTATGCAACAATTCAAGTTGAACTGTGAGAAGAATAGAGCTATTTGAGGATTGTAGACGTGAAATTGTTAAAGCCAGTGATTATCACGTTCGTTCGAAGTGTATGTATTCAAATTACACAAATATGAAATTAAAGTAAATTAACCAAATTTACAATGGAAGTAGTTTAAATTCTCATTAGTCTATTATTAGAACAATTTAGCCAGTTATACACCATTCCCCATTCAAGATGTCCAACTTTCTGACGATGACATTCAAAGGTTCCGATTATGCTTTTATTTTAAAAAGTTATTTGTAATCTATAAAGACTCGATCTTTTAGGATCTTGAGAATATGAAGTTAGATTAACGAGTCAAACATGCACAGTCATTTACCGAGATTAGATTTAGTTTAACAGCAAGATTACATCTAAAATTTATTATTTAATTTTTATAATAAAAGCATAGTCAGAATATTTGATTGTCATCATCGAAAAGTCTAACATCTTGAACAGGAAAGGGTGTAAATCGATCATATTTTCGATTCTTATGATTTTTTTACGAATTATTTCTGAATTTTCCACCCAATTATCTCTAGATAAATAATTATTTCATATTGAATATTAAAGACAAACTATTTAAAATTCAACTACTAAGGTATATGCAGATTGGAATTTCATTATTCAAAGCTATTTATTTGGCATAACAAGGACATCGTTTGTAAATCACATTTACGACATATATAATATCATTTCAGGAATAATGGGGTGTTTTCTCTGGCTTCAAAAATAAGATAAATTTAAGAATTCAATTTACAATTCTTAGATTTTCGAAAATGTTTTCTCTGTCATAAACGAGATTTACTTATCGAGGAAATTTAGAGAATAATTATCAAATCAACTAATTTGAAACAGTCTTAATTAACAGTGTTGATTTGATGGAATTATTTGACTATATTATAAGGATGAGATAAAAACTGTTAATATTTCTCAAAATCTAAAGCTGATTAATTGATAGATATTATTAAATTTAACAATTTTCGATTGAAAACTGAAAGAATTTTAAGCGTTATGAATGTCTTTTTCTTCACATTAGGAAAGTTTTGTTTCAATTCAAGAGATTATGTGTATCATTAAATTTATATTCCATGTTTTAATTTGAGAATGACAAAAATCATCCTCAAATTATGAATTCAGTTCTGATTTTGCTTTTCTTTGCTTTCAGGCTTGTGATAACAAGTTAATTCTTGCTAAACTCCACGCAAAGGCATATATGTATATTCTGACTGCCATTTCACTCAGTCATAAACGTTTAAGAAAAATCAACTGCACAGAGTCGGATTTTAAAATGTTATGAATGAAAAACAAAACATTCTGACTCAATTTGCCACAAGATTAGTATTTGAGATTTGTCTCGAAACATTAAATCTTACTCAAATTACCATAAATTTTTGCAAAAATCCTACAATATTTTTTAGTTCACACCTGTTTTTTCATTTATATATAATGCCAGGAGATTCAAATTAAAATAATATATGCTTTTAATATAATCAATGCGGTGCACATATCTGCGGCGCAACCGCCAAAAGAGACTTTACGATATAGTTAAATTTAATGAAGGCTTTAATCAATCACTATTTTCAAACCGTGACAGCCTCTATTCTTGAACACAGCAATTAATTTAGAATATTTTTATGATAATTATGTCATGTTTTGACATTAAAAATACTCAGATCTCTATCAATAGACTTCCACAAGGTTAAGACAGCATCACTGTAGAAGAGAGGCCAATTGAATTTTAACAATATATTAAACACAGGTGATTTTTTGGTTTAGGAGGCACGATCTTAAAATCGAAAAATAATTTATTGATCCACTCTAACATATAATCAGACACTCTTCGCTAAAAAGCGTGACAAAAGATGAAAATTTTAGTATCAACGGTTCTAAATAAAAAACTTCTACATGTGAATTAATAAATAAGAACTTGGTGGATGTCCATGTTTCAGATTTACCGAATACGTCAAAAGGCTATCAGAGGCAAGTTAGAGGAAATTAATGTTTTAAGATTAAGAAAAACTTAAGTATGTTTCTGATCTTTTGAAAATATTATTGGCAAACTCCACAGCTCATAACTAACTGGACAAAATGTAATATTCGTTGAAAAAATCACATCGGTCCAATTGTAAGAAATGATGAAAATATGGTTAGAATCCGGAATGAACTCACACATACTTTTAAAGACAGAAGAAAATATCTTGAACGAAGAGATATATTTTGTAGACTGAGTAAGTATCAGGATCCAAATGCGATAACAAAAGGATCGATCAACAAGACTATAAAGTAATCATTGACGATTTAATATTTCACGTTTTCATTGTTTCTTTCTTAACAAAGCAGAGCGATTATTTTAAAAGTGGAAAATGTAATGTTCAACTGAATATTTAAACGAAGACGGAGCTATTAGACTACACTAGAGAATGTCAATAAAATATGAAATTATCAAGAATTAATCTATATTTCTTATTTTTATAAATTTTTCGATTACAAGTTATATCAAATTTATCATAAATTTATTTAACGAAAAACCAAAATGAATTGAAAACCCTGTAGCATAAAATTGGATAATGTCTAGTGATACACAAAATATAAGATGCACCGAATGATCCTTTTCAAGAAAACTGACCTATTTTATTTTGAATAAAGAGTTGCGTTGATGTTTTGTGTGTAATAAATCAGTCTGTCAACAAAGAAAACAACTTAAAGAGACAATACTTTAAGAAATCTGGATCAAATTGAATGAATTGAACAATTTTTACAGGTTCAAATAAAGAGGTTGAGACTAACCAAGGAGATCATGCAACAACTGTTTTAAAAGACAGGAACGATGCACTAAATTATAATTACTAACTTTGTAATAAGCTATAAAATTGCATCATATGTAAACTTATTTGGCAAATGAGATTTTATCATTAAAAATCTGTTGAATTCAGACACTTTAACACCCCCGAAAAGTCTCAACTGAGATAATTATTTTTAGGAATCACTTCCTCTGTTACACGGAATGACCTGACTATATAAAAATGGATTTAATATTTATACATTGGAATCACTTATAAACGCTTAAGATGATATCATTGGTTGCTCCTATTTATCAAAACTGGCAATATTTATTTGATGATTAGAAGATAATTAAAATGCTTTTGTATAAGTATTGACTAATCGGCCGTTTAAAGGAATAAACTATCTGTAGAGATGCTGGAAAAAATCTTTGATTTTGGTTGCAAATGCAATTGAATATCTAGCATCTAGCCTTCCAGAGGCATCGCTCTGGTTGGTTTAGAGAAATGAGTGACATTTGATTAAATAGAAAAAAAATGGTTTGATAAAACCATGAAAATTACTAATTTTCACTTCATTCATTGTCCAGCAACAAAATCTTTGGTTATAATTGATCACATTCATGAGTGTTTTAATCACCAGTATAAACCTATTATGTGGATTTAATCATCCGCAATTTAATGAGTATATTTTAAATCAATTTTTCCATCTTCACCAGCTATTGTTAATTAATGGGGATTAATTAAGGTTAATGTGAAAACGATTTTATGATTTAAGATGACGTAGATAATTTTTAGGACAAAGATTTTTCCATTAAAAATCCTAAATATTAATGGGTACATAATTTTGCATACCTTATCCACGTTTCCGATATCTAAAGCAATTGTTAAACCAATTTTATTGCAAAAATGACGAAAGTAATTCATGAAATTCATTGACAGGGCATTGTCATATAAACTAAGATTGTTTTAAAGGTAGACAAGAGATAAAATTTAGATTTTATTAATATTAAATTCATGAAAATATTCAATATATTTTTTGTGGTGATGATTTGAAGCACTAATTGAGCCATTTAATACAACGATTTATAAATTCTATTCTCAAAATCCTCTAATTTTATGTATCAAATCGATACCTATGCAAATAGGGCCACGGAGAGCACACATATGAAATGATCTGAACTTCAAGGAAAATTTATTGTTAAAATCACAATTCAACAATATTTTTGACAACTTTTTAAGGTTTTACTTAGTTTAGGAAAATTATTATATTTAAACACATTATAAAGAAAATTCATGCTATTCTTAATAGGCACTTTGAATAAGTTAACAGTTTTAATCAGAGATGAAATACAATAAATTATAAAATTATGAGACGAAAACATGGAAAACACAATGATGTAACATTTGGGAAATACAAACTTCAAAAGTGATTCGCTCCAAATTTAGGACTGGCTTGACATTAATTTACACCATTTACCTTGCAAAAGACTGATTTTTCGATGATGACACTCAAAGATTCTGACATTCAATTTATTATTAAAAGTAAATGATAAATTTAAAAAAGATAGTTGCTTTATGACAAAATCAAATCTCAATAAACGACTGCAAATATTAAACTCGTGAATCTGAACACATATTCTTACCACCTAAAAGATAGAATCTTTATAAATTTGAATTTACATTTTAAAATAAAAACTTATCGGAAAATTTGAAGGTCACCACACGAATGTCGGCCTTTTTGCAATGAAAGTGGTTTTTATTANTCTTTGTACCAAGTCATCTGTTCCTCTTGAAGATGAATCTCTTCTAATCCTCGATTTTAGTCGTGAGAACACTTCTTCACAGTGATTCAAAAAAGCTGAGTAAGGTAGCAAGAAATATATTTGTTGAATAGTTCTTTCTATATAGTCCTTTGATTGATGAAAATTAACATTGTCTAAAATAAACATAGATTCTTCTCCATTTCCGATAATCCTTTTTACTTGATTCATAAATTGTTCTAAGATTTCCGCATTTACTGAAGAACAAATGGCCTCGCAATTCACAATGTTGAGCCAATTAACAGCAACTATCATCGTTACTCTTGGCTATGTGAATCCACAAGAGGATTTGGAATTTTCGATTTGGAGCCCATTCATGAATACGAACATACAAATATTAAACGGCGATTCGTCTGTGTAAATCATGTTTCCGATCTTATGATATGGACCATATGAGTTATACCATCTCACATATTCTCTTCTAATTAGTTTAGTAGTTTCAGCGTTACGTTTTTCTTGAATTGGCCTGGTAATTTTGTATGTATAGCCCATATCATGAACCCGACGATATATAGCACTAAAGGACACGTTATTAGGTTGACGTTTATTTTTGACTTGTTCAATAGATGTTGTGGAATAATCGTCATTGAGATTCTTCGTATTTTCTTTTATTTCTCCATTTATTATTGTTTTTCTAGATCTGCCACGAGCTTCAGCTTGAGAAGATCCAGTTGTGTTAAATTTTTTAACAATTTTATTCACAGTCGTACGAGGTATTCCTAAAATGGTTGAAATGTTCCTTCTATATTTTCCTTCCCTCAATACCAGTCACAGAATAATATTTCTCAGTTCTTGCAAAATTTATACTTTTGGAATATTCATTTCAATCGCTTTGTCAACGCATGCACACTGAATGGCTACTGTCGAATGTTATTCCCGGTACCTTGGTTAAAAATTGTAACAACCAATTTTTAAAATTAATGTAGGGTCATTTTTTATATTTCTCATCAACAGTTTTATCGAAAAAACAGTTTATGTGTCGAATTCTTGCCAATAGTAGTTTATTTGTACTAAGCGGTTGGAACACAAATGGAGGTAAGTCATGGCTTTTGAACAAGTTAAAGTTCCTTGAGCTATATTTTTCACACCGATTCCAACAAAATTTGAAGGATGCATTTTACCCTTATCGAAGGATACTATTTGGAAGAAAACTCGTTTTCTTTTGAAAAAAGTGGTGCTATACACTGAGAACCTCTTAGCACCAGAGTCCTGAAACCCATTTGAGTTAATTATATAAATCATTTTAAATATTTAGGATCTTCACTTCATTCATGTTCAACCTTTATTCAACTTTCCCCTCCTTTGGAAGGAAAATTATTGCTGTCACTAAGCAAAAATAATGCCTTACATACTTCAAGTGGATGATTCATAGAATTCAGGAATTCGTATCTTAAAATTAGAAAATAATCAATTTTGACCTTTCTCTGACATTCTCTTTGATAAAAAAAAGAGATTTGGTTGGAGTTTTCCGTTACTGTTTTTTAAATCTTAAATTTTCGTTTGATATTGTGATAATATATTAAAAAAATCTTAACGCGAGTAGAACTAAAATAAGTAATAGTTTTATGTATATTGTTCGAACCGCTCTCCGGTAGATACCAAGTATAGAATCCCTTATTCGAACGTAAAATTTTCAATGTTAAAGGATTCATCTCAATTAAGAGAATATATAACTTGAGAAACATCTGTTTATTGTTTCGAAATCTTGTGCAAATGAACGAAGAGTGGGGTAACGAAATTAAATTAGGAAAAATATCTCCTCAAAGAGGTTGATTTCTTTATGTAGCTAAAAAGGTGATTTTGAAGCTTGAATACACAATCTCCAGTTAATAGAAGGCCGATGTTCCAATGATGACATTCAAATGTACAGATATTGTATTTATAAAAAAAGTAAATGGTAAATTCGAGAAAGATTATTGCTGTTAGGCTAAATAAAATTGCAGTAAACGCCTGCTTATATTTGACTCGTGGATTTCAATCCATATCCTCACGAACCTAAAAGATAGAATCTTTATAAATTTGAATTTACATTTTTAAAATAAAAAACTTATCGGAAAATTTGAAGGTCACCACACGAATGTCGGCCTTTTTGCAATGAAAGTGGTTTTTATTATTACTTTAATTTTATGAAATTTATATTTTTAAAAAATAAACTAAATATGAAGTCCGTGATTTTTTTAATTTAATTTATATATATCGAAATTAACAAATCGGTCTTGGCATTACCTTGAAGACAAAATCATCAATTACCTCCCATTAATTAAAAAAAAAATTGTCTTTCCTGATTTACAGTAAAGAAAGGAAGCAAAAAAATAAAAGTATCCTGATAAATATAAGCAGTTGTTGTTTGAACCTACGAAGCGTTTGGATGAGTCACTACAGCGCTAATAAGCACAACTTTTGCAGAAGATATATAGACAAAAAACAAAAAAGGCCTTGTCACGTAAAATTCGTCTGACGGTGACAACAATTCCACTTTTTTTGTCTCAGTAGTTACTGCTTTTACATTCACATCATCAATATCAACATTTACCACTTGAATTAAATTTCCGATACAAACGGTTTCATTGGTCATCCTTCCAAAATTAGAACGAGTCTCGTCAAAGATATCCGTGACCCCATAGTACTTGAACGTTTCAACTAAATCAATTCGACTTGAAATTTTGAATTTTGGCATCTTCACCTTGATATATTTCGATCGAGATTCTTCGAAATATTTATACATTTGATCAAGCTAAATATAATAAAAAATACTTTGAAATTTTTCAGCACCTCACCGACAATATGCCCCTCTTTTGGCAATACTACGGCAGTAAAATAGTGTTTATGATTTAGTGGTTTGAAATGAATTCGAAAATTAGAATCTGGAAGATCGTATATGCTTTCATTAACTTCTTGATTCATCATTGCAACCGAAATTGGCTGACCTTTGTCATTTAAAAAGATTTCCTGTTTAGTTAGTTCAGATTCAAAATGCGATTTCCAATCCGGACGAAATGATAATGAATGGACAAAAATCATTTTAGTTGGGACCAACATAGACTCATCAAAAATATTTCTATATGATTGGATCGTGTTTTTAGACACCCATTCGTTCATTTGATAGGCTGACCCTACTGGGTTCGAAATATCCATTTTTATTCTATTAAGATTAAAAATTTTTGAAATCTTTTGATAATGATTATAGAGATGACACGAATAGAACAGTGCTGCATTCGAGGTCGATATTTTTTCCGATAATCTTTTAAGATCAATCCATTTTGTAGCAGTATAAGAATGTCTCCAATTTCCTGAACAACGTTCTTCGAAATCGCCGTTTAAAAATCGAGACAGTTGATCGTGGCTTCTTCCCTTAAGTCCAAAATCGATAGCTCCCATAAATAGATAAAGACTTATGCCACTTAATATGACACTTCCAGCTGCGCTTTGAGAAGCGTAGAGCTGATTCAGAATTAGGGATGTGAAATTGTTAACCCCTTCAGCCGACATAATCGTATATATTAAAGGTAATCAATTTACTCTACATCGATAATTAATTTCTGTTAACAAATAGTTTAAATTAATGAAAGCCAATAAAATCAGCGATGGGTGGAATTCTATTATCATAATTTCTGGTGTATAAACCGCGCTTTCCACCAAGATTTGATCCTTGCGGCGCATATAAGGGTGCCTTTATACACCGGAAAATAAGATATTCAGCCTTTATAATCTAAACAGTTTATTTAGTGATCAGTGGATAATATTTTCGATTACTCGAAATTTGCCTTAAACGTATTAATAATTACTGTACTTTCCTGTGAATAGAGAGCACCCTATATTAGCCGCACACGGGGAATTTTCAAAGAATTTGTATTTTGTGCATATATAGGCCGCACCGGTGTATAAGCCGCATTTTTCAAAATTTGGAGAAAAATACCGCGGCTTATAGTCCCGAAAGTACAGTGATGACAACGCAATAAACGATTAATCCCATGATTGAAAAACTCATAATTAAATAATTATCTGTTTATGACGAAAATATATGAATATTTTTAATAGATGCACAAGGGTTTCCGCAATTTTTAATCATTCGTGAGGTTGATAAACGAATGAAGCCCATAGTTACATTACCCAGCGTTTCCTTAACATTCATTCTACAAGGACCCTTTTTGGGTGCAGTTTTATGTGATCAAGAGGTTAAATTTGAATACATTGCCAATTCGATAGTTTCGTAATTATTTAATTTATTTTAGATTACATGTTATAAAAATGTATCATAATCTGTTTTGAATTTATAAGAATAATAATTTATGAAATTTTATTTGATAAAAGGTATATTATCTATTGCGGATATATGGCCATGAATTTTAGAGCTGGTTTCAGGATTTTTTTCATCAACCTAACCCAGTAACAGTGTTTTAGAACACTAATGTCATTGTGAGTAGATATTGTTAAAGTTCAACTGATAAAATAATAGAACTAAACTCAAAATACTATTTGGGAACTCATCCTGCAATATAGCTAATAAATTCAACGATTAAACACTTGAAATTTAAACAATATATTAAATCTTCAAATTGAAAAAGTTTTTTCGGTTAAAAACGATGAATAAATGTTCAGGAATATTGAAAATATTATATTTACACAATTTTCCTTTCAAGATGTGCGACTTTCAGAAGATGTCATTCAAATGTTCCTATCATGCTTTTATTTCACAAAACTAAAATTTATAAAGATTCAATATTTTAGGATGTTGAGAATATGACAATATTAACGAGTCGAATATTCAGGATCGTTAACTTAGATCGGATTTAATCTAACAGAAAAATATCATCGAAAATTTATCATTTAATTTGTATAAAAAATAGCAAAGTCGGAAATTTTGAATGTCATCATCTGTTAGATATCTTAAACTGGAAAGGGTGTACTTCAACAAAGAAAACGTCAAATACTAATTAGGATAAATTACTAACTGTAATGAATAGACACTGTTTTATTGTATGGTACTTTTTAAAGGATTATATGAAATCTTGTAAATATAGACATAAAGAATAGTAGTGTTTAATCATAATGTATCAAATTCGTGACTATAAAATTGGTAACTACGTAAATATTGATAAAATCTCATAAGATGTTGATAAATACCTCATATTTTCATTCAACTGGAATTACAGTGACCAATAAGCATCCTAACTACACAATCGGGATTATTTTATTGACCCAAATGGTTTTACCTGTAATCAGTGTGAGAATTACGTTTTTACTGTTCAGGGTCTCTAAAATATTTCTTTGTAAACTTTGCAGTTAATTTTAGTTTTTTGTTTCATAAATTCTTCCGAGAGAAATATAATTGATTTCCCAAGCATTCATCCAACACATCGAATGGAATTCGAGGGTTATGCAAAGGCCGAGTGCTTACTAGTAGAGTCTTTTAAACACAGGAATATTTCGTTCATGGATTTCAAAACGATGAAATGAATCAAACATATATCCAAACTGTGAATACTCCAACTTTTTTATCAAAATGGGTTGATAATATCTCAACCCTATCATTATATTTCGATCTTGAAACAGAAGAAAAACATCACGTGTTTTCTAATATTGGAGTTGATCTTAAGATTTTCGATCGTAATTATGTTATTACTAAATCTACTAAAGATCTTATGACAAATTCGAGTACAAATACCGGATGTTGCAACGATATTATCTAAGTAAAAGACAAACGAATTGTACTTTCTATAACATTAAAATCTCCTTACCCGAAAAGGATGAGTACCATTGCTTTTTTCTTCTAAATTTCACATATCTACGTTTTGAATTCTTGAAGGAACAAAAATCTGAATGTATTAGCGAGGTATTAGATCAATAACCACTAGGACCTAATTGATCCTACCATGGTTTCTAGAACAACCACGAAATGTAATGAGCTGATGTAATGATTAGCTAAGCCAGTCGTAACCACCAACAAAAAAGTCCTACACTTGATAATCGGGCTCTCAGTTTCTATCATTATCATTCTATTGGCCTTAACCTCGATTTATATTTTTCGCAAAAAGAGATTAATCTCAAGGTTATTTCCTATGGAACATGTCTTTCAACGAGAGAAGTGAATTTTTACCAGTTTTTTACATATTTAAATTTGTACACTCTGCGCATGTTTTTTTTATAGAGTTGAAAATGTTAACATGATACATTTATTTATGGGTTGCATCATATTTTAAATGGTGTTGGATAATTTCTTTTGATTTAATTCGATTAGCCCAAAAAATAAGTCAAAATTCCACAAAATTAACTTTAAATTATTCGCGATTTTAACAATTGATGTCTCGATTTATTATCCACACACTGAATTAAAGAATTAATGTTGTTTACCATAGAATTCAGGAAGGTCATGTGTCCGATCACGATATTCTGGTCTGGGTGGATTTCTCATTCTCCACAGGTAAGGTGGAGCTGATTAATTTTACCTCTATCCGGTTCATTATATATGCTAGTGGTTAAGAGCTATTTTCGGCTATTCGCGATCAATAACCTAGATTTTATTAACATTTAATATTTTTAACTCTAATATCCACAATTCGCTTTGTAAGAATAAATCAAATCATTCGTGCCACGCAAATGTTCTCCATCTCTGTCAGTATTGAATTGAAATAATACAGATTTATTTGGTTCAAGAACTCATCCAAATGATGATAATCAATAATCGATATCTAAAATTTAATTTCTACTAAAATATTCAGTTGTGTCTTGCTTTACTCAATTTCCCGTTACGAATTCCGATACAGACATTCATAAGTTCTTATTGTGTATATTTATTATCAAAAAGTAAATGAAATTTTATTAAGATTCTATGTTTAAAGGTAATGAAAATATGGAGTTAGATTATCGAGCCTAATATGAGCAGTTGTTTATTGAGATTGACTCTAGCTTAACACAAATATTTTTTTAACATCTATCATTTTATTTCTTATAATAAAAAAACACTAAACGAATT
>JWZT01004079.1:15845-26551 GCA_000827895.1 Thelohanellus kitauei
TTGATTTTTTGATGAATAAAAACATGGTTTCTAGCCGTATTAGACAGTAATATTGCTAAAGATATGTACTAGAGGCTCTGATATTTATCAACGTAACTTCAAAGGCTTGAATTTTACATAGAATTTATTGATTATATATTTTAAGCTTTGATGGATTTAGATTTTACTGGCGAAATTAAACATTCGATATTTTGAAACGCCCGGATAAGTGCGCAGGTGAATTACAAAGGTATAATAAATTCTATTATTTAACTTTTGCTGTTTTGGGTCTTTGTACATACAATCCTACACAGTAGACAGTAAGCAAATTTTTTGGAAAATTCTTTTTACTGGAGCCTTATTCTATATAAATATCATCAAGGGAACACCCGTGGAATCCCATGGGGTGGAAAAAGTATACATTATGATGGGATGGGAGTAGGATATAAAATTCTGTCCCATTGACAACCCTAATTATTCCTTTAGTTGTGAATCAGAAAACTTATTCTGAAAATTTAATATTTGAATAATACCGAAGTGGAATCCCATGATTATAAAGTGCATAAAGCATTGTGGTGATACAAAATTTGTGCGAGATTTTACCAATTTTTACGTTTTAAATAATAAATCTACTCGAATTCAAGATATACCTTTAACTTATAGGAAATATTCCCATGTTTTTGTATGTTTAAAGAGATGTTATCATGGATGTTTTTGAGTTTATAGATATATGTAAATCGTCATATTTAGTTATTACTCAAACTGAAATATCATTATATATATAATATAGCTGTTTTTAGGTGTTTTCAATCATTGATTATGAATGATTCTTTTTAACTACTTCCCAATTTATAATATAATTAGAGTAAAATAAAATCGAATGAGTTTTCCTTTATTTATTGGCTCAAAAAATTTCACCTACACTTATAAGAAAGATAATCATAAATTCCATCCATTGGATGCTTCGCTGACACAGTTTCTCATGAGAGCATTGGATGGCAAACTTTTGAATTAGTGTAATTTCAACATAACACGGGCCATTTTTTAAAGTGGGGTTGGTGGGTGTCAGCTAGATCTTGTATATCGTTCAAAAATATCGGAGTAGATAGCTCCCAAATTTTTCAACAAAAAGTTGTTAATCTCTTTTTACCTTTAAGATTTCTGGCTGAGAATAATATTTTCCTTCCCTTTGAATCAAAACCTCCCCTTTTTGTTTTCCATGGAGAAAAACACCCCTAGAATTCATAACAGGATTGGGTTGAGGTTTTTTGTAATGCGGTCGATAATCTACTTTCTGTATCTGCGGTATAATCGGTTTAAAAACTAGATTTAATCAAATGATATTTCGAGATATTGGCAGAACATGGCAAAAACTATCGACAAAAAAGTATTTTCTAATTGAAAACAGATCGTTTTTTATCATTCTCTGTATGACAACTATGGCAGCAGTTTTGGCTTATTTCCGTTTAAAGTTGAACTCATCTCCACAAACCAAGCCACCGGTTATAATAGATGGATATAAAAGTACTATTATTAACTTTTCTTTAACTAATATACAGATTAATTAAATACATATTGAAAATATGAGTCGAGAATAATTAAATTTACAAATTCATCAAATCTCGAGACAAACAAACCTATTTTCTTTTAAATAATATTCAAAATATTGATAATCCTTTAATAATTTAAAAATCCTTAACGGACTTTACAGATATAGCTGTTTTTATCACCTTTTTCAGAGTAACAACACAAGCATTTTTAAAACAATTTAGAAAGACAATAAAAATCCATCGTTTCTTTAAAAAAACCTCTCCTTGATTATTTAAATAAAGACGATATAAAGATTGGTAATCAAGCATGTTTTAAATATCATTGAATTATCAGCCTCGAATTCACATGCTGACACATAGGAGCTGACGAAAGGCCATTTTTGATCAAAATAAAATATCAAGAGCTATGATTTCATCATTTTGGATCAATGAGTATGAAAAAACGTGGAAAACTCTAACATCTCAATAAGCAATTATTAACTTATAAACCATCTAGGAATACTCTTTGAAAATAAGGCCTCTTAATTTTATCATAGAAATTATGCACACACTGTATGGAAGAACGGTTTTATTGATAAAATGATTCAAAAATCACATGCTTTATCTAAACTTGCGTGGATTATTTTTAAAAAAACTTAACTGGGTAGATGTTCTGTAAATCATGAAATAATTTGTATATTACACCGCTGACAGACCATATAGCCCTAATATTACCGATTTCAATTTTTAAAAGTCCTTTGTTTATAACTTGGAGTTCTGTTGATAAAAACTGTATTCAAAAAATTATAGTGTTGGCTCTTTTTGCTGTCAGATTTCGAGGAATAAATAAAGATCAATCGCTTGTTGGTGTTAAACAACAGCATTACAAGAGATTAATATTTTGAAACATGTTTAGTGAAACTCACAAACAATTTCTAAAGGAGTGACCAATTACATCCGCGAATGTCTATAATTTTTTAAGACATGATCACCATTTCTCTTCAGCTATGAGTTTTACCGAACAATTATTTTTCGTTTCTTTTATACCTATTATATAAGCTTATTCGTATAAACCTTATGATTTTTGAAAATTGCCCAAATTACATTTAATTTAACAACATAATTGAATTGTGCTTTAATTCTATTTTTTAACTCCAACGACAACATTTTTACAATAAAACGACTCACTGAGGCAAATCTCATTTTTCAAATATTTATAAAGTGTTTTTGGTTCAATTTGGTAGTATAAAAATTAAAAAAACCGAAAATACAAAACGATACTTCTTAGTTTTCTAAATTTTGTTGTTTAAGGATGTATTCGCATTAGTCTTCATGTTTAGTAGTAGCCATCTCAATATTGTCGTATTATGTCTACTAGCCCATCTCTCACGGAATAAAGTAGCTCGGACTCATTATCTGGTCTAGGGCTCTTTACGTAACTCTTTCACTTTGAAAACACCTCCTCTATCGGATTTAAGAAGAGCGAATATTATGGTAAATAAAGAAATTTCAAAAACCCTCCCAAATAAACCAATCCGAAATAATTGAGGTCCTGTGGCATCATACGTTGTCAATGATGACAACATATCGAATATTCACCAAATTGTTTTTACATATCCCAGAAATCTTTATCCCTTAAAGGTCGGTTGTATATATCTATTACATTTCATCCAATCTGTCGAACGCGCAACAAATAGATAAATTTTTAGAGCTTATGCTGGGTACTCTAAGAACCTGTGTAATCCCTATTAGTGATTGGCTCTTTTTTTCGATCGCATTAAATCATGACAATATGTGATGGTTAGTACCGACACATGTAGACTTATGTTTGAGGGTACTTAAACAACGGAATTATAGAGAACTAAACCGTATTCCTGAGTTTATATTTTTTATTCAATTTATTGTCTACCAAATTGAACTAAAACCCTTGTAAACAACTCACAATCTGCTGTATTTCTTCAATTTCTTTGGTGAATTATTTCTGGAGAAACTAGCCAATTTGTAGTTAATTTAGATTTCTGTTCAGACCTTTTCTGATGAAACAATTTCAAATGAACAACTTGACCTAAATAACAAAAATGTTAGGCCAACCATAATAAAGGATTCTCAAATCATCAATAATGACGGTGATGACCATTCAGCAATGTTGTACTCGATTAATTATTTATAACTTAATGACAAGAATAAATTACGTTGGACTCCCATGAGTTAAAGATTTAGATACCTTGAATGTTTTTAATCATGAAATTACCGCTATCGACAGTATTGAACATTGAGACCATCTGTAAATCCAATCAATTATGGTTGTCCTTAGATGTTTGCAAATAACCTATCTGGAATTTTACTTCCATTTACTTCAAAATGATGGATCTGTTCATCGATTTGTTCATATAAAATTGTGGTTTTGGACAACTTGTTTCATTTATATCATAGGATAACCAGTTTATTTCATAATTACTTTGAAAATAACAAAAGTTTTAAAACTCAGTTGAATCAATAAATACAGCGTAATCACGAGTCTACAAACAAAATAATGTGAAATATTCACCAATCAGTTATCTGTTAGGTTGGAGAGAATCACCCCTTTGGATTCATGTATAATCCTCTCAGGAATTATAACAAATTTATGCTGTGAAAAATAAAATGTAAATGAGGGCACATTACTCTTCGGCTCTTTTAATCAAAACAATGGTTTAAATGAATCATTCGTTGTTGGTTATTCATCTTGATTAACTTTTGTAAAATTGATGGATCTCGTTAGAATTTTTAACATGATGTTTTTTAACTATTTTTAAAATCAACACACTAAACAATGTTAATTTTTGTCTTTTTATATTTAAAAACTCTGAGTTTTTATATTTCGCTGAATATACTTTTGTGAATAATTAAAATTGCACTATCAATCGAAATAAAACACCCGGGAGTATTTAAGCAATATTAAAAACATTTATACTTCGTCTTAATTATAAGCAGTCCTTTTTTTACACGGAACGCTTTGGAATGACCTATTTCGAACGTTTTCACGATTTGGGTTTTCAGGTTTCATACAAATTTTTACAAAATAAACTAAAATTATTTGGATTTTATCGTTTTTATGCTACACAAGAGGTTCTTTGAAAAAATGGGTTCTACGTCTTTACCGCGACTCGTAGCCACAACGACCACAAATACCATCACTGTTCGTTGTTATATTATTAATCATACTCCAATTTGCATTTTCATATTCGTTTATCATATCTAAAATGAGTATACTGTGTGTAAAAACAGGTTTTTTGTTATCGTCTGAAGACGGCTAATAAATATTTTAAGATATTAGACGCAAATATATTGAATATGTTGTAGTCTGAATACCCCTTTTAATTATGACTTATGTGCCACAAATGGTTTTCGAAATTAAAAAATCTCAACTTTCTCTACTCTGTGTTCATCTATTTGTGGTCTTCGATTGAATGCGATACTCATTCTACGTTCTTTAAGATTTTTCAAACGCGATGAATCAGTCGATGATAATAAGGATAAAAAACCAAACGGCAAGACCTGCATTATTTAAGATTTCTTCAATTTTTGGGGAATGATGAAATCTTTCACCCAATATGATAGCAAGTCTATAAATTTGATTCGAGTCATCAATTTTTGTTTTTAAGGTGGATCCAAAGAGATCTGCTTTTATTTAACAAATAAATTGAAAAAAATTTGTGACGTTGGATGGGTATGGGATTTGATTTCGAATTTTTAATTTTGGGAAAAATATGCCCTGGTTGTTATGATATCCTTGCCTTGTTTGACACGGTTTTTATGAACATTCATAGAATTCTTCTGTATACTTTGTATTTACTTTACATTGTTTAAAATTGTCTAACCAAAATGTATTTTTACATACATTCTTGGACTTCATTTACACGGTTTCTTGTTGTATGACTCCATCACATTAACCAAGAGATAGATAGATGAAAAGGTAAAGCAGAGTAAGATTAATAATGGTGAACAGTGGTGGTAATTGTAGTCGTGGTAAAGACATGACACGGAAAAAGATGCCTGAACGCTGTTTAATGTTTTATGCTGAGGATATTGTGTTTTATTTATTTGTATCCTGTAAAAATACGTCTTAAATAATATTTGTGAGTTCATGATCACATAAAATTTATATTAAAATCTAATTGAATCGATATTTGTAAATTGAGATCTGATTTAGAATACTCCTCACCTTAATCCATCAGATTGAAATATTATTTAAGTTAACTTATGATTAACGCATGGTTGAAAAAGATATGTTTATATATTTAAAAGGTTTATAACGAATAAATATATTGCCAGCGGATTTATTTGATAACAAAACAGTAACTTCGATTTCAAAATCTCAATATTTTGTAAATTTTTACCGATGTGCAAAATTGCTTTACCTAATCAACATTCTGATATATTCCAACACGTGGGGTTGACTTTTCAACATTTCGTCTAAAATGAGAAATCAATTAATTGCAAAGAAGGGAATATTGCAATGTATAGACGATAATACGAACAGGAAAGTCGTGTTGTTTCTACACAATGTATTTGGGAAACAGATTTTGAGTTTAAAACATAATATTTTATTGATGCAAGCTGAAGGAAAATTTGTTTTTAGAAATTTTCTATTTCAAGTGGAACAGATAAAAACTCACATAATTTTCAATGTCCTCCCCTTTCAAAGGCTGCCTTTAACTTATTTCTAAAACCCCTTTTCTAAAATCAGATAATTCAAATTTAGAGTTCGAAGATATGGTCATCGTAGGTCTTGAAATAGTGCCCGTAATTAACGAGCGTAGAATCTATTAAAAAAGCATCAGAGAGTTACAATGAAAAGTAGAAAACTTGTAATTGTTGGCGTAGAACGATTTGCAGACCGAACAAAGTTCCTTTTTTAAGTGCGGATAGAACAAAAAACACCCTCATGTAGATTATATCAGCGCAGGTCTTACCAGAGTGAAATTATAACTAATTTCTTTCAAAGCTTAAATGATATGGAACATCTCTAAAATTCTTTTATGGTAACCAGGTTGAATAATTTCATGATCATACTTGAACAACTTGTGTTAATACAGTCTATGGCAGAGAGGGTGCTTTTTTAATTCAGAACACCAACAAAATATCTATGAAATTCGCTTTACGAAGAGAGAAATATTCAAATCAAATATTTTATTGCTGAATATCAATGAATGAAAAGAAACCATGATTATATTTGACGTGGAATTTTTCGTTCTTTCATAAATGTTATATTTTTAGGTAACATGGTTTATCATCTAAAATGTTCTATTTTTTCAATCGGGATGTCAGAAACCTACAGTACTATAAAGACAAATCGCTTTTATCCATATACCCAACAAGCGCAATCGTTATCTGAGATCTCAGTAGAAGGTGCTCTTGTTATTGAAAATAGAGTGATTTACATTAAAGGTACACTTACCTAACTATAAAACTCCTAAACTTAGAGAAGAGCAGTTCACGGGAAGTAATTTGAAATTTAAAATGTCAGTTTTCACCACTCCAAAAACTTTCAAGAATTTCAATGGAATAACATCTTTTTCATTGTCTTAACTCATAACAATCGTATCCGATCAAATGCCGTTCTCGAGGTAGAAGAGTATTATAAATCCTAGCATGAGCAACTTAAAAAAATCTCTCTTATCAACCATCTTAGCTGCTTCTACACAAATCTCGGAAATCGATTTTGCTGGCTGATCCGGGACTCTAAGCGCTTTTCCTTAAACGCACCGCCTAATGAATAATTTTAAATATTTTGGTTTTATCTGTTTAAAAAATGTAAGTATTTTCACTAAAATACTCGGAAATTTTTGATGAAAAATGGTGTGAATAATATTAACATCTCAATTTTTCTATCAAACATTTTTATTTACGAATTAAATGTATTTTAAGAAGTTATTTTAAAATCGGAAAATATAAATGTAAAATTCATATTAGTTACAGTGTTTACAAAATTTAACTCGGTTATTCAATTATGTATTAATCAGGAATAAACATAGTTTAATCTTTGCATTTACACTGCCTAACCGGCGACCGTTCTTTACCTTAGTGGTAAGCAGTGTGTGTAAAAAAAATTTTCGGAACAGCATTCCGGCACCTTTTCATTTCAAGAAAAGCACTGATTTTGACTATGTATTTTCTATAGATTCTGCCTCGTCTGAGTCAAGAGTTATTGAGCCAGTAACAATACCCACAAGCATATAAATGTTTGAAACGAAGGATGAAATGATATTTTTGGTAGTCTTTTATTTGATAGAATGTAGTTTGACGACAGTTATTGCTTCTTGTCTCTGGTAAATTAAGATGAAAATAGACTCATTTTTACAAATATCAAACGTATTGATAATTTTGAATATTCTATGTATCGTACACGGGTTTGTCATCCATTATCGTCACTCTTAATTTTCAACATAGTCATCCCTGATTTCCCAAAGAAAAAGTCACACATTAATTTCAATATTTATAATGGATAATATGATGGGTCAATCTATTTCTTTTAAAGAAATCATCCAGTTGTGAAACATCTTGGAATCTAATATGTCCCAAGCTATAGCTCAGAACCTTTTATTTGTTATGGAAACCTCATTTTTTGGATGAATCTCCCTTTTATCTTCATATGATGCGGTCGCATTCTATGGCACTGATGTGATAAACCCAATCCACTGTTAGTTGGTACAAGAGGTCCTATTATCACAAATATTCTTGTCAGCAATAGCTATACAATTGTCCACACTGAAACTATTTAAACTGAAATAAACAGAAGAATTCCTCACTATTTTTTTAAAAGATAAGGGATAAAACATTGCTTCACTGTAATGGGTAAAGGTCAAATTCATAACTCCTGCAAGGAATTATGTTTCCTTTCCGTACCAAATAAAATATATGCTTGACAACAGTTATGCCCTGAATTCATGCGAGGAGCTTTTGTCTAAATAAAAAATTGCTAGAGGAGATCAGGGACATTCAAAGGAAACAAATATCTCTCTCAAAATATGATCAATGTCTGTTTAGAAGTACAATAAGTTGATCTGCAGATATATTTTGCAGGATTTTAACTTCTATTTAGTTTTGGAAACTTCAATTTTGTGTTTGAAAACTTCAACTTAATCCACTCATAATTTCATTTAGTTTTGGCTTTTATGATTACAATTTCATTTTACCACCGCCATAACTAAGCTTTTGGGTTAGAAAAAGGATAAAGCTCGCGATTTTAAGTAAGCCACCATCTGTTAAATTTGGGGTTGGGCCTTGGTAACACATATTTTTTACATGGTTTGTAATATCAGCTGAAATGACAACTAGTCTACGCTAAGGGCTTTAATAAAGATGATTGCCCGCCGCCTTCCGACCGCCCTCTTGGTGGCACCCAATCAGGGTCATTACACTCCTCCCCGCTTAGATCTGAACTCTCACTAAAAACGTAGCTGATGGAATCGCCGAATCGGTCTGGAGGTTTCCGCGTTCGTTTTCTAGGTATATCCCCATTTGCTTGTTGTTCGGGTTTGGTTTCTTGTACAGTAAGGTTCTCGTTATAGTCATAATTGAATGTGTGATAAATCGTGTTAGGATCACCGCTAGTTTTGCGTTCTATCAATGGCTTTGTACGATCAATATGGACCACCTTGACACTTGATGAATTGTCATTGTCGGCTACATTGTACACGCAAGGAGATATTTTCTCAATAATTGTATACGGCCCTTCCCATACTTGAAGAAATTTCTTATTTATGTTTGGTTTTGGTGAACATTTGAGAAGTATCTGTTTCCCTACGTTGTACTCAGCCATTATTTTATTTCTGTCATAATAGTGTTTTTGCCGTAGAGAGGCTTTTTCTTGAGAGTTTTTGACAAAAGTATAAATCCTACTCAATTTCTTTTTCATGTTGAGGATGTAACTTGATCGAGTCGATATAGCTGGATTATTGTCGTCCAAAAAATCATTTATTAACGTCGGTTTTCTTCCAAACATCAATTCGTACGGGGAGTAGTTTGTGGATGACTGAATGCTTTGTCTGTAAGCGAAAAGAACCAGGGGTATATCATCATCCCATGAGTTCATTTGATTATCGCGCGCTGATAAACGTAACATCTGAACGAGAGAACGATTTAGCCTTTCGACTAGTCCATCTGATTGAGGCCTGTAGGGTGTTGTACGCGTTTTTTTTAACTTTAACAGATTACATATTTCTTTGAATATACATGCCTCAAAATTGGCGCCTTGATCAGTATGAATACTTTTTGGAATTCCATAGCGACAGACAAATTCTTTTACAAATATATCGGCAATTGTTCTCGCTTCCATGTTTGGAATTGGGTATGCTTCGGGCCATTTTGTGAAGTAATCACTTATTACTAAAATGTAGCGATTCCTACGATTCGTCAATGGCAGTGGGCCAACAATATCCATTGCGATCCTTTGTAAAGGGTAGCTGGATATGTCGACACTCATTGGAGCCTTAACAGGATGTGAGATATGCTTCGCCTTTTGACATATTATGCATGATTCGATCCAATTTCTTACGTCTCTCCTCAATCCAAACCAGAAGTATCTCTCGTATATCTTATTGAATGTTTTTTCGAACCCGAAGTGACAATTGTCCACTCCATCATGTATCTCCGATAGAAGTTCATTCGTCATTTGAGGAGGGATGACTAATCGGTACTCTATCTCACCAAACTCTGCCTTTCGATATAGCACATCTTTTCTTTGGAACAGTTGTTCTTTTATTAACCACCAGGGTAATAATTTACTGTTCTTCGGCTTTGTATCTGGAAATGTTTTGTTTTGAACCCAGAGAATCACCTGATACAGTGTTGGGTCGCATTTTTGTAATTTCCCGATTTCGTCAATCCTTGAGTCCACAATTGCAATAGAATTAAGGCTTCTGACAAATTTATGATCTTTGATATACGACTTCGAATTCACCCTCGAAAGGGAATCAGCGTTAGTATGCCTGTGACCTGGACGATATTGTAGAGTGAAGAAGTCATATTCTTGTAATTTTTCTATCCATCTTGCAATTTGTCCATTGTGGTCTTTGAATTTATTCAACCAGTTCAAGGAGTGATGATCACTGCGAATTATAAAACGTTTTCCCAACAGATAAGCTCGGAAATGTGAGATTCCCCAAATAAGAGCAAGGAATTCCTTCCTAGTCGTCGAATAATTCTTTTCTGCCG
>JWZT01004079.1:55988-71864 GCA_000827895.1 Thelohanellus kitauei
TGCATGTTTCTTCGAGCGACGGTAGGGTGGGGCATAATCCGAAAGCTAATCAATAAACTAAACTGTTTCAAGACATCGTTTATGACAAAATTCGACTAGTATCAGGGTTGTAGTCGGCGGCGGGGGAGCAGTTTACTAATAATGTCTAATTTTCTGTCCCGATAGTTTGTGAAATCGGGTTTTTAAACCATTTACATCAACCATGTATATCAAACCAGGCATTTATCTAATAATCTAAGAAAACATTTAAAATAAAATATTGGTTAAATAAAATGAATTTTGTTACACTATCGTAAAAATCTTTCCGGCTCAACCATTTCGGAAAAAACTCTCTGAATATAGGAAATAATGTTAGAGGTTATGAATAGTAATTTACGTACAGGATGACACCATTCTTTGAGTAAAGTCATTTTTTCAGCTAAATAACCCATTTCTCTCTGTCAAATTTTTCATTTGGAACAAACCTCTCTCATGGATTCATAAAAAGTTGTATGTTGATTGTGGGTTATTTTATTTGTAAATAAGAGCATTTTAACAACTCCCAACTGTGGTAAACTTGACGTTTAAATTTAGATGGTTTTAGAATCCTTCACCGATTAGGTTACGTTGCCATTCATCATTTCGACAATAAACGACAATATATCCGGAATTGATTTGGCTTGAATGGTTCACCATACGATTGATTTTATCATTAATCCACTAACCCAAGATTTTTTAGCGATACCTTCAATTATTGTATGTATAAAATTGAAGGTTCTAATTAAACTGCCTCCCCCACCACGGACTGCAACCCTAATATTAATGATATTAGAATTTCATCAGAAAAGATGTCTTGAAGCAATTTTTATTATTTCTATATACCTGAGAATTGTTCCTCCAATATTATATTGCTAAAAAATTCACCAATTTGATTGTTACGTTCCACAGTTCTGATCCTTAACGTTTACGGTTTTGATTGCAAAATCCGGTATGTCGAAAACACCCATATTTAGACTGTTCTTGCTGTACGTTTTAGATTCGGTCATATTGGTGTTCATTATTTCAAAAATGAACGTCAACATTTAGTGAGTTAGATTGATTTTTACAGTCCAATCCTTGTTTGATTTTGTGGCGACGCGAGTATCCCGATATTTTTTTTAAAATATCACTAACTACCGTCTGCTGTGAATTGAGGAATCTTGTTAAACTGCTTCCTATCTGCAAACTGCAACCCTAATAAAAAGTAGTTGAATTTTGTCCGAAACTGAATGTCTTGAAGTCATGTTTGATGATTTTTTAACCTTGAGATTTGGTCGTCCAGTATTATATTGTTAAATAAATGGTTTCGATTGCAATACTTGGTATACATAGTAGAAATGTTTTAAGAAGATAGGTGTATCCATCAGATCGTGACAGTTTATAGTCCAATGTCTTCTCAATGGGGCTGAACAGGAAATGTGACAATTCTGTTGGGAAGCTTGAAACCTCAAACTTCAAATTATTCATTCCACGCAATAATGGCTAAAATAAAAACCAAAATATGTTTGATTTGACCTCCCATACCTAAATGAGTTCATGCAATTTGCGAAAATACTTTCTGGTTCCAATTTTTGTGTTGTTGAGTTTGAGTCAAATTTAGACATTCGATTCATTCATAAGACCTAATATATCAATAGGTGGCTTGTCTGCCCGACTTTTGGGTAACGTTCTGTTGAGCGAGTGGTCCAACTTGGTAGTCAGACGGGTGTGATACTACAACATATCGGACTGCTAGTTGAAATCAAGATAAGGGTAGGAACGTAAAATTATTTCAGAGCGGTCATATCATATGTGGATATAGGGGACCTAGGGATATCTATGCTCACCAAGCGTTTTTTCAATAAATTAGAGTAATTTCTAAGGTGAAGATCGTTGGTTAAAGATTGTAGAAGTGTTGTAAAAGATGTGTTATTCGCTTTTGAATACAATTCAGTATCAAAACTGCTAGCCTGTGAAATTCACTCGGTTTAAAACGTATGCTTAGAATCAACACAATTTAAATTTTCAGAATTCAGTTTGAGGCGAAATATTGATTGTACTTTTGATCAGGCCATATTCGATACAGTACTAGTTATTCGGTTGTGTTAACTGGTTTTCTGAGTGATAAGTCTTAAATATGGTTGAACAAATTATTCCCCTTTCAGAGACATCCGATTTACCGGTTTTGATTATGTAAGTTCCACTGATCTCTAGTTCATCCTTTTGCTCCATTTAACTTAACGATTCGTTGTATTAGTCATTATCTATCTATTTTGAGAAAGAAATACAAGTTTGATCTAAATACCGGGTCTTTCATCCAAGATCATCCACCGTGATTTCCAAAATCATCCACCGTGACTTTCAAAATCATCCACCGTGAGTTTCAAAGTCATCCACCGTGATTTTCAATATCATCCTGTTTAGATATGCGTGGTGGCGTAACAAATATTTTATTTCTTTCCGCTCAATAAAATATACTTATTGCTTGCCAAAACATCGCATATGTTAAAAATTAGGGATTTTTTAAAATTAACAAAATATCCGTTTCTTCTAAGTTCTTCTACCGGTTTTTGCACTTAAAAATTATTTGAATAAATTGTTAATTCTCTTCGGATAGTCACTTCATTCATGTATTGAGGAAAGAATTGTTCTGATGATTTTTAAGTTAATTTTTTAAATTTTACGAAGTAGATTTTTAAGTGCAAAAACCGGTAGAAGACGTTAGAAGAGACGGATATTTTATTAATTTAAAAAAATATGTAGTTTTTAACATCTGCGATGTTTTGACAAGCAATAAGTATATTTTATTGAGCGAAAACAAATAAAATATTTGTTACGCCACCACGCATATCTAAACTGGATGATATTGAAAATCACGGTGGATGACTTTGGAAGTCACGGTGGATGATCTTGGATGAAAGACCCGGTATTCAACTACCAAAGGAAACGATCTGCTTGAAACTCTTAAATGGTTTGGAATTAAAAACGACATAGTATGGGGAAAATTGTTTATCATATCCACAGATGGCGTTCCAGCTTGGACGGGGTATAAATCTGGATGCCTAACATCATTAGAATCAGTTTCTCGGCCGCACAATACTGGAATATCATTGTATCATTCTCCGCGAAGCTCTGTTTATGTATAGTTTAAATCTAAAACAATCAATGGACGTTGTTCTTAAATATGTAAGCGAAATTCGGGGCAAAGCACTACGCAGCCGTGAGTTCGTGCAGTTTCTATTTGACATGAACTAGGAACACGGTGGACCAATGCTGCACTGTGGGGCACTTTGGCTATCAAAAGAAAATATTAAGTTACGTTTCTGGACACTGAAAAATATTGTATAAATATTTATCTCTGAAGCGGATAAATTGCCAACGGAACGATAATATATACTAAATGATGGCTGGCTTAATGATCTGGCATTTTGGTAGACATCAAGTCTCATTCGAACATTTTAAACGCAAGGCATTAGAGAAAATATAAACTATTCACATATTTAAGGGAAGACGTGAATGCCCTCAAAATGAAACTACGTCTGTTTATCTGACAGCTGGCATAAGGAGATTAAGAGGCGTTTCCAGTTCCGAAGACGATGTACTGGAAAAGATATTTGATGTTTTATAGTTCAAGATTAAAATGGAAAGTCTAAGTCCAGATTTAAAGAATTTTTAAAAGAGGAATTCTGTTTCTTTCTCCATATGTAATTTCGAATTTTGCCAAGCCAAGCTTTCCCAATCACATAAAAGTTTCAACTCGTGGTAATTTATGATATGCAATTCTTAAACTAGAAGCAGGTTTCTAGAACTACATATTTCACCTTCGCCTGTCCATATGATTTCATTCTGACCATTATTACATACAGAACAGTTTCAACTTTGGCGTTCGTTTACCAAAATATACATTTGTCGGTTTGGTATGGCATCTAGACGTGAGCAGTTAGTTGCAGTGGTGACAGTTTTAAACAATAAGCAACGTTACTGGCTCAGCTACAATAACCTCACTGAGCTAATGACAGCGGAAACTATGTCTTTGTAGCTGGACAGTGAAAAACAAGACCGGGGCTAAAGTGATCGTTATGAAAAAGAATTACAATATTATATTCCAAATAATTTTCAAAACTTATTTGAAAATCATGATAAATATTCTTTGAATACAATTATGATTGCCGTTTTAATACTGAGTTATTTTAAAGTTCAAATTTCTGCTACTAAAAATTAAGAATTATATTAATTGACTTTTTTATTTTGATACAAGGTTTTCAGTCCACATTGGTTTTATTACAATTCAATTTGGCGTTTCACAAATTTAAGGAAAAATATAAACGAAAAAACTAAGGAACATTGTTTTGTTTTGAAATAATTTCGTTGTTTAAGGACCTTCTAACATGGGTTTTTATGTTGCGAAATTAACCATCACAATCTTGTTTTGTCATGATATCATGCAATCGAAAAAAAGGACGGTCACCAATAGGCGGTCCACTGGTTCTAAGAGTACCAAACATACGGTCTAGGAACATATCTATTTGTTGTTTGATGAACAGATACGCCGTAGCGTACAAAGAAATAAACTTCGGACAGTATAACGTACAAAGCTTTCTGGGATAATTAAAAAACTTTTTTCGCCACCTCGAACAAAACAATATAGTGAATATTTCAGCTCGTTACAATCAGAATCAGCGTTTGATTCTACAAGCCTCAATAATTTTGGATTGTTTTACAAAGAAGGGCATTGAAATTTATTATTTACCACCCTATTCACCCTTCCTAAACCATGTAGAGAAGGTGTTTTCGAAGTGGGAGGTTTACGCAAAAAGCAGTAGACCTGAAGATGAACCCGAACTATTCTACTCCATGACCGATGGGCTAGCAACCATAGCATGAGATGATTGCGATGGTTATAACTGACATGTGAAGACTTGCTTTGATTCATAAACAACGAAATTATGGAAAAGAAACCAATACTCATTCGTATTTTCGTTTTTAGTTTTTTCTTAGATTTATAATAAGTCAAATTGAATAGCCAACCTTACCAAATTGTATTTGTAAAAACCAATTTGGATAGAAACCCTGTTAGGCTGTTGCTCACCTAAATTTCCAAATCAGAAGAAATTTCTAGAAGCTCTTAAAGTGTGGTAATCACTTACCGAGAGTCTTAATATCTACCTAAAGAGCGATGGCCACCATCAAAATATTTTCAATGGCCATTTAATTCAGTCAAAACCATTCTCCCTTTCTCAATATGCTTATATAGTATGTATTTTTTACATCCACTTCACAACCCCACGTCTGAGAAATTACTTTAAATGTACCGGATCATAGAAAATTAATGGTTTTGTGCACGATTTGCGATTCTTCTGTCTTTGAACAAGTAACTTTAATGCTGATAAAAACCATGACCTCTGTCGAGTAAATGTTATAAAAGAGCAGAGTAAAAGTTTCAATTTAACCATCAACTTCGTTTCGCGTGATTTCATAATCCTCTAAATCTACAAATTCATTTCCTTAGTAAAAAGTTCTACGGAACAGTTTTCTAATTGCTTGAAGATCCTTTTTTTCATCAATGAATATCGATCAGTGGAAAAAAGAGTGGTTTCGTTACGGAACTCTACCCCTTATTTGAATTAACACTTTATGAGACTGGAATTGAGACGAAACAATTTTGCGATATTGTGTAACAGGTTACTTTGAGTCATTTTTATCACACTGAATCAGATTTCCCAACTTCGATATTTTTGTTTCACAATCTAAACTTGATCGCGTTGAAGTTATTGAGTTAGTGGCAAGCTTTCTAGTGTAAACTAGTCGGAGTGGATCTAAATGTGTTATATTATTCCCAAATTTACATGATCCTCTCGAATTTTCCTGACGGATGAATAAAAAATAACTCAGCTGATTTAGGCTATCCGAATAACTAGCACAATAATTTCACATTTGGGATATCTAGATGTTTTCTAATTCCTTAAGTTTATATACAAGGTTTTACCTTCAAATTGGCTTTTTTTCGAATGCATTTTATCTTAAAGTTGAGCCATGGGAATTTAATCGAAAAAAGTTCCAACTTGAAGAAAAAACCCTGTAAAATGACTAGTAAGAACGTATTATCAAAAAATTTTGTGATCTCTTTGGCCATAGATAACGGGTTTGTTTTGACAAATCATAGATTCAGTGACGTGTTGAATGCCAGGGTAGTTTCAATATTTACCAACTCTATTGTTAAAAGCAAGTTTTTCTCTGATTATAATTTTGATATTTTTGGTGTTAAATCTAATCTCTGACCTTGAGATGATAGTTTTTCCTCTTTTGCAGTGCTTTAAAAATGATTTGTCGTTACTCGAAACGTTGAAAATAAGTAATTTTAGAGTGTTTTGCACTCTCATTAATCGACTTTGCAAATCATTAATCGACATCGCAAGTGATTTTTCGCCAAGTGAAACATTGAAACAAAAACTATTATAACACGAAAATAATATATCTTTACGTTTAGATGTTTTATTTTTAGAGGGTTTCTCGTCTGAATCCGATTTCTGTGAATCTTCTCATGTGTCTAAAGTATCCATTCATTGTTTTGACTATCTGCTTCTAGAATGTGGCTAGCGGCATCTTTAGGCTGTTGTCTTGTAGATAAATAATTTCTCTTTCTTCTGATCACATTTTTTAAACTAGAAAAATATTCCTTAATAGGATATCAGGGTTTTCGGTCTGAATTGGTGTTTTTCCACTTCAATTAGATTTATGTCCAGTCCAATTTGGCGGACGAAAAATTTAAGAAAAAATAAAAGCGATAAATGAACCAAAATAAGAAATCGGGTTTAATTTTCTGTTGCTCCCTTATTTATGGATCTTCTAATATAGGTCTTTACGTGGCGATTCTAACCATCGCAGTCTTTTTTTATGATTTGATGCAATCAAAAAAAAGGTCGATCTCCAATAGGCACTACGCCTGTTCTTAGAGTGCCAAACATCCGATCTAAGAATATATCTGATTGTTGTGCGATGAACAGAAGTGGCGTAATGTACAAAGAAATCAACATCCGAGCGCATAGTTGAAAAAGTTTTTTGGGAGTATATTGAAAGCTTTTTCGACACATTGAGCAAAGCAATACTACGAATACTCAATGTCTTGCCATCATGGACAACGTCCGGTTCCATAAGAAGTCAATAATCTTGGAAGCTTTTCATATAAATGGCCATGCGATATCGTATTTTCCATCCTATTCATCCTTCCTGAAGCCGATATAGGAGGTTTTTTCAAGATATAGGGCAATGTAAAGAGCTGCAGCATGGAAAGTGAATACCAATTATTGAATTACATGTCGTATGGGTTAGAAATTATCACATGAGAAGACTACGATGGTTAGAATCGCCACATGAAGACCCATATTAGAAGATCCATAAATAACGAAGTAACAGAAAATTAAACCAGGTTTCTTATTTTGGTTCATTTATCGCTTTTATTTTTTCTTAAATTTTTCGTCCGCCATATAGGACTGGACAAAAATCAAACTGAAATGGAAAAACACCAATTCAGACCGAACACCCTGCAATCCTATTTAGGAATATTTTTCTAAGTTTAAAAATTTGATAAGAAGAAGAAATGATTTATCTACAAGGCAACCGCCTAAAGATGCTGCTAGCCAAATTCTTGAAGCATATCGTCAATATAATATGAGTGGATACTTTGGACACATGAGAAGATTCAGAGAAATCTGATTCAGACGCGAACATCTCTAAAAATAAAATATATACACGTAAATATATATTATTTTCGTGTTATAATAGTTTTTGTTTCAATATTTCAGTGAAAAATCATTTGCAATGTCGATTAATGGTTTACAAAGTCGATTAATAAGAGTACAAAGCACTGTAACTGTATTTTTACCCGTAACGCAGTAGAACTTTCTTTTTCTAACGTTCTGTGGGTTTTTGTTGTTAAATATCATTCAACATTAAAATTATCCTATATCGCTTGGAAAATATCGTTATTTTTGGGATGTAATATCAGGGTGTTTTTGAAATAAAAGTGCAGGAACGCTGGTTGAAAAATATTTTTATGGCAAGAATATTGTGCTATATTTGTATTAGTTTATTCATAAATATATCCAAAATACACCATTTCCTTTCCAAAATTCCAGTGTTTGTTTAATAAGAGTAACTTAAAATTCCTAAAAAGACTCCGACTGCGATTCTCTTGATGTAGACGGGTTTCTTCATCAATTCTAGCTGTGAGGTGTTATTCTAAGATTTGAATATAATTTTCTGAGCGTGATGACAAGATTGGTCAAAAAATATTCACGTTAAACTTTAGAATAGACTTCCACTTAGAGCTGAGAATCTCTACTGTGTTAAAATGTGTGGGAAAGTCTCCGTTTTCGCCACTCGAAATAAATATATGATATTCTGAAATCTCAAAAGCATCATATATATGGCAAATAAATTTGACAGGGTGTTATCTAAATGAATTTTAACTATTTTCAAATTTATTTCATTCAAAAAATTTTACAAACTCGGGATGAATCCATGAGAAACTCGAAACTTAAAATAGTGTAAAAACACTCATTTTTACTGAGTTCTAGACCATATAAAAAGAAAATTGAAATCTCATTAAATTGATATTTGTAGATAGGGATCTGTTTAATAATACTCCACACTTAATCCACCTGACTAAAACGTTATTTTATTTTGAGTATTGACGCATTATTAAAAAAATAAATTACCTATATATTGATGAATATTGTTTCAGTGGGTTTATTCTTAACAAAGTGGCAATTTCGACATCAAACTATCTAAACTACATTATAGTTTTACCCGCGAGAAAACATATGTTGCCGAATCAACTGTCTCATATGTTCAAACGCGAGGAGTTGGCGATTCATCTTCTCATAGAATATGAATCATCAATAAATCTAAATGATGAGAATTCTGCCATGAATTTACCATAATTCTAACAATAAGTCATGTAGATTCTATCACAATGTTTTTCGGAGCGATATTTTTAGTTTCAAATAGAATATTACATCGATGCAAACTTAAAACAAATACTTTTTTAGAAATTGCATATTTAATGCGGAACATGATAAAAAGCACAGTTTTTACAATCACACATTTTAAAGGTCATGATATCTTTTTTTAAATACCCTTTTCAAAAATCAGAGAATCAAAATCTAGAGTTCAAAGACATGGAAACTGGAGGTCTGGAAGTGATATTTGAAATTCAAGAGTGAAGAATTTATTAACAAACATCACACAGGCACACTGTCAATTGAAAATAGGTATTGATTTGCGTCGAGCCAACTGCAAACTTAAGAAAACTTTCTTGATGAAGTGCTGGATAGAACAGAAAACATCCCAATGTCAATTATATCAACACAGCCCTTACCCTCGGTTATTCAATCATCATAAATTTCTTTCAAAGTAATAACGATTTGGATAATCTGTATACTCTTTTAATGGTAATCGGATTGAAATGTTTTATAATCAGACTAGTAGTGCTTGTATTACCATGGTCCAGAGTAGTGGTCGGCAACCCGTGGCTCTTTCAAAAATAATCATGCGTTGATGCGAATAGCGAAAGAAAATATTTCAAGGTCTTTATTTATCGAATTTTGCACCCTATCACTATATCATCTATCACTTGGTTCGACTAAAGCTTAAACCAAACTTAAAAAATATATTTTGATGATTCTTTCTCTTGGTGCGATTCAGATATTTTTTAAATATATAAATAACAGAAATTGATAACAATTTAATATTTCATACCATTGTCATCTCGATTTACTCACAGCTTAAGAAATTTTTTACAGTTATTATTGACTGATTTCGAATTTCAAAATTGATTTTATGATTTAAATAGATTTTTGTAAAAATGCTAAGTCAAAATTAACAACATAAAACGCTATCTCTCCCAGTATCTAATTATTATGTGAATTTTTAAAAATAACTTTTTACAGTCCTTTATCTCATTTGCTAAATTTATTTTCCCTCAAAACTTCAACATTCTTGATATGAGGTAGTGAGTTCCCTGACCCATACCATTTATTCTAACAATAGATTTTATCTCCGAAAAAACTCATATAAGGGATTGATAAATGGACAATATCTTTGAAGCCATTTTACCTTCTATGGATTTGAGTCCTGAAAGTCCCCATCATTGTGGTGAAAGTGGACGCTATTCATAAATAGCGTAAAATCCCTTACTCTCCTAAAAATTTTCGCCAATTTTATAATAACTTTTGGTAAAATTTGGGATTTGAATCCTAAAATAATTTATCTATGAATTCAATCATTACATCGGTCATCATCGTATAATTTATTTTATAACAGACACATTTGATCGCATAGGATTGGTAAACGCTATTGTTCTATAGAGACAGTATAATTCAAATAGTTTTAATGTGATTTATATAATTTTCACATTCGCAATATATCCCAAAATAAGGTTTGTTATATATTCTCAACTTCAAATCCAACCAATAATTTTATCAATAATTCAAATAAATATTGTCGTAAGTACGATTAATTACAGTGGAAATAATTTTTAGCTCCAATCGATTGGATACAGCTACCAAGATGATAATAATATTAATGAATACTCGGAACTATGAATGTAGAGTGAAATGGACCCAGGCTTATGATTTATAAAGAAGGTATTCGTACACAGCCATTTCGAAAGTGAAATGAAGATTATGGAACTTGTGATTTAGATCATTAACTTCATTCTAGCTAAAGATTTTAATCATCGCCAAATTAAAATTTTAATTGATATTCAAAGTGAGAAAGCAGATCTTTTGTGACATATCGAGGTGGGTTTATTATAATGAGAAAATATGCAAAATGTTTAGAATCATTATTTCCCGAATTTTAAGCATTTCTACTTGATAGGCCCTCAAGTATCCAAAACTATCCGACGGTCAACGACTCCAAAAATTTAAGAATTTGGTAGACGATTCATTTAAATAAACTTAATCGTAAATTAAATAAAAATAATGCAAACTGTTTTTTCTTAGATACCATAAGTTGCTTTATTTGAAAAATGTAAGAATTTTTTCTAAAGATTTTGAAAGTAAGAACATTGATTTAACTTAAAATCCTGCAGAAATATTTTCAAAATAATAATTATGATATTTATATTTGTTATTTCAAGACAATACTATTAAATGTAAGGTAGGCTTTTCTCAACTGGTGATACAAATTCAGAAACACCAAAATATCTTTAACCTTTGTAAAAAATCATTTAAATATCACACTACTATAAGTTAATACTTCCTCTTTGATTTTGACATTTGATACTTCGAAATTAAATAAATGGATTTAAAAAACAAAGATTTACTAGCTTCTAAATTTGAACAACTCAATACCTATTATGAAGTTTTTGAAAAACAAAAATGTTAACTTACTTCACATAAAAAATGGCCTGGTAAAAAAATCATGAAAATGGAGCTATTATGATTTTTTAAGTATATGAATCCATTACGGATTCACACGATCAGTTGAAAAAATAGCTTATGATTTTCTTTGAAATTTCGAGTGAACATATTCATGAGAAATATCATTTTACAACATTAACCTCGTTAATAATAATATTAAGAAATCGGTTTACTGTTGAAACATTTCAATCATGCCTAAAACTAAAAAAAATTACACAGCATCCATCAAAATGAGATACACAGGCTAATATTCACATTAATTACTTGAAAATTAGTATTATAATTTCATTTTATATTTTGTTTACAATTTTATTTCAATGAAAATGTTTAGTGTTAAACTAATTTTTTTATTACTTTCCCATCCGTGTTGTTACAATCACATCATACACCTTTTATCATAATTTTATCATTAAATTGAAAAAAAAGTGGCTCTAGAATTTTCAAAATTGATTTGTAATCCAATTTGGCTCTTTGGGTCCAAAAGGTCGCCGAGTCCTGGTTTAGGATTTCTAGAATTCTTTTAAATTCAGAATATGGACAAGATATCTTTAAAATTTGCTTTGATTAGAGAAATATAATCGAATCAATATTTTATTTCTGAATTTAAGTCAGTAAGAAGAAACCATGGTGATATTTTATTTGGAATTTACCGTGCTTTTATAGGTGTGTTATTCTTAGTCTAAACAATTTTACATCCAAAAATGTCCCTGGTTTTCAAAAAAGATATCAGAAATTTTGTAATTAAAATTAAACATTATAAAAAGATTTTTGCTGCAATACAAAAAGGCAAATCACTTTTAGTCACGTACAAACTAGCACCACAATCGTTTTCTGAGATCTGAGTAGAATTTGTTCTTGTAATTGTCAAAAGAATGATTTACATTGAAGGTACTCATGTCCAACCGTAGAACTATTAAACTTAGAAAATAGCCATTCACACAGAGTACTTTGAGTTTTTAAATGTCAGTTTTAGTATTCAGAAAACGTACAAGAATTTCAATTGACTAAAATATTTTTTAGTTGTCATTAATCGTNTAAAAAATGCAGTCTTAACATCACAGTCGTCAATAACAAAAGACAATATCAGTTTATAATTTGTTCCACATATTTTGTCATATGCAACCATTGTCACATGTAAATTTACTACGTAGCTTTTATATTGTGATTGATTCAGATCAACTAAATACAACGATATCATCACAGAGAAATTTGTTTTCAAAACTAAGAAATTTGCGCGAAATATACCCACAGCATATTTCCTATGCGCATAATTCTTATTTTCGTACTAAACAATTTTTACGTCTAAATTTTTTACCTGTTCCTTATTCGGTTATTGATTTCTATCATTTCACTAAAAATATCATCACGGCCAACGTAGTTTTCAATATAAATGAATTTGAGCGCAAAGTTCCCATATTCGTAACTTTCATACGGAACGATTTTAATTTGTATATTTTCAAATAGTTTTTATTCTGTAATTTATTGGTATGAATTTAATAAAATAATCATTATAAGAAAATTAGTTATCAATATAAATGGAATTGTGCGCAACACTCGCTTATTCATAACTTTCATATGGAACTTTTTTAACGTATACTTGTTTTACCACATTTTTATTGGGTATTCATTTGATACCATTTAAGTACAAATGTAATCAAAGCAAAGGTAGTTTTCAATAAAAAGGGGTTTGAGCGCAACTTTCCTGAGCGCAAATAGGCTTAAGCGCAAATTACCTGAGCGCAGAGTTCCGAGCGTAAATTACCTGAACGCAAATAGCACGTACCCAGATAAAACATATCCAATTTCGTTAATTATAATATTTTATATGGTCTCTTGTTTTTGTATGAGATTTTCAAAGTGAAAAATACAAATGTAAACGTCTGAGAATAAACCAGGTTGAGATGAACTCAAACGAGACGAAACGTATGCAGACGAACAGTAATGGGACGAATGTTAGTTGCACCCCCTTTGAATAGATTCGTCTGTAAATTTTAGTAACTATCTGTGTATTGAGAATGGGTTATTTCGATTTTTCAATTCATCGTTTAGTCCACAATTATATCATCCATCTACAATCCAATTTTTTAAACCATTAAGCTCCCACATCGTGGGCGAAAGACGACATTTCGTTGTGTACATTAATAGAAAAACCAGCTCATTGCTCTTTTAAGTTAAAATTTGTTATATATTTGTAAACTTAAGCTGCTATTGGTCACTTGTAAACCCTCTTCATAAAAGAACCATCACTTATTTAAAAATCCGATTCAAGGCCTTAATTTGAATATTAAGGGCTGGATTTCAACGTCTATGCTTAAGAAAAACTAAAAATTGATAATGATCAGATAATACATGTTGAACATTTTAAAAGAGATTTTGACCTCGATTTTAAGATTTAAATTTTCTCACCCCTTTAAAATCAACCAGAATGTAAGGTATTCACTTACAGAGAAGATGAGTTAAACCGGTAGGTATCGAAACAGGATTATTCAGTTATCCACTTGTGGTTAAGATCAAATATATTCATCAATGTTCATTCCATGTGGTAAATCTAAATTTAGCTATACTTAATTTTTAAAGAATTTTTCAAATGGCACCAACTTTATATGTCAGCATATTGCAGAGTTAGTGACAGCACATATTATTTCTCTTTACCTTCTTAAAACTTTTATCTGTCCAAAATAAGACTCGGTTTTTACATACCTACTGCATATAAATCGGATTCAAATGCCAGCTATTCTTTAATCTGTACCAATAAGTTGGAATCGAATGTGCCTAATGTGATATTATGCCTAATTATTGACTTATATTACCTAATTATATTCTTTTTTTGTGTTATGACGCTTCATGTATTACAACCTGCGTTGGTACATTTATGAATGGACTTAACTGAAACCGTATACCATGCATATGTGCAAGCTTGACTATGGCTTATTGGGTAAAAATCCTGTTAGATATCGTTCTCCTCGTCGTTAGTTAAGTCAGTGCAAATATCTCACGAGTCAAACAATTTCTTTATAGTTCCTCTGCCAATAGAGCTGCATCGCCGCTCATATATTTCATTCACTTGGAAGAATTAAAGCTTCAAAAATATTATTTAAAAATAAACAATACAAAGTTAATTTTTAGAATATTTCTTTTTGAGATATTTTTTCCAAAAATCAGCACAATAATCTCCTTCGACCTCTAAGTTGACTGTTATCCGTGTATAGAGGTTAAATATTTCAAACTTCTCTATTCTATATCTTAATTGGTTGAATCCATCTTGCGAATAAGGGTACTTAGAATATAAATAGTCACTAAATATATAGTAGTAGAAAATAAAATTGTGACCAATTATGAAAGATTTTTTTTAATTATTTTGGTGTTTAAATATATAGAAATGGTTATTAAAGTTATGGCGGATATCAAGAAAGGCCCTGAGTTCATTAATATTTCAATAAAAGCCTGCACTTGGAGCAACAACCCTTAGGTAGTCCGGTTACCTCGATGATAACTTAGTTTCAGAGAGTTTGCATTATATTGATCAGTATTTTGAAAACGCGAGTCCATAAATGATGCTCCTGATGAAAGAAATATTCATGGCAACACTTATTCAGAAGGTTAAAAATTTTCTTAAAAATCTTTCTTTTAATCTAACAACAGTTTTATAGTAACATACACAACCATCTAGCTTTCAATTATTAGTAAAACGAGCAATCTAATATAGACCTGAATGATAACGCTATGATTGAGAGAGTTGTAAGAAATTATTGGAAAGATGGATCACATGGAAGCTCATTGATTCTCAACTCGTTAAGAATATGCTAATAAGAGGCATCAACAAGTAGCGTTCAGGGGATTAATTCGAAATCAGGCGATGATTTAATCAACCAACCTTTCCCGTTGATCATAGTTGATTAGTCTTGCCAGATACCATCATATCGACGTATTGCACTCTACATAATATATTCTTCCATTTTTTAAACAAGTTTACTAACACTATATTGATTGTCTTATTATTTTCAGTCCTAATTTTAAGTATCGTTGGGATTGAGAGAGTCGTTGACCTAAACCACAGGTTCCCAAACCCTTGCCGGCGGGCCAAAAGTGGCCCGCCGGCTGTTTTGAAGTGGCCCGCGGGGCTCCAAATTTTTTGAATTTATTTAAAAGAATTTAAAAAAAGATTAAATTTAAGCACATCTTCAATGTGGCCTTATCTAAAGCTGTTGTGGTTTAAATTCCTTTATTATCTATCTCTAAAATAATTTGCACAAAAAAAATTGCCTAGTTTCTACCATCTTCTAAAATTAAAATATCCCACGACTCAATTTCGTCGTATGATATAACTGTTTAGGTGTCATCACTAAAGGTAATTTTGTGGTAAAATAGCATTTTCATATTCGAATATACATTTTATACATCAAAACACCATCAATAATAACAAAAAAATGAAAATAGTAATGAAGCGAAAAGG
>JWZT01004079.1:90975-106825 GCA_000827895.1 Thelohanellus kitauei
CACTAAAAAAACACTTTCCGAAAAGTGTTGTTTGGAATTATTGGAAAATGAATATCGCTCCTTAAATTTTTATTTGAAGTGTGAATGAATTCAACAATTCGTAACATAAATTACTACACCCTAATTGTTAAGGAATTGGTCAATATATGCCTTTGTTTTCTTGAAGTAGCCGAGGAGATCCCTCGGTGTCATCTGATAAAACGTGCTATAAATTGTACGGGTGAATTCAAGAATCTTCTATGATACATGCTGATTCAGTATTTTTCTTTAAATTATGCGAAACGGGAAAGATGCACGCGTGGTTAATGCGGAAAAGCCTGTAAATAATATTTTCTGGTATCACTAAACAAAATTATATGTATTTTTCTGATGTGCGATTTAGGATGAAAACCCTGTATGTTTGATAATTAAAGAATATCGAACCAAACAAATGGTAGACGTGTTTCAGGTGATAGTTCTATGACTCAAATAACTCCCCGATTTACCTATATTAACATGTACTGTCTCGTTCGCATATAGAGATCACTACTCGTATTTTTAATTGGACTTTTTCGAAAGAATACGATGATCGAGATTCCGAACCTGCTCGTTAGTTAAAATCGGATAAAACCATGAGGTTATCAGAAAGCACTTTAAAATCTGAAATGATAAAGACTTGAGCACAAGAATTTGGAGACACGAATGGTATAATTTACAATTTTTTTTATCCCAAAATATCATTTCAAGACACAAGGTTTTGCCTTCAAGTCATTGCATCTTAGAGTTCAAGTTTCTCGTATCTTAACTTTCAAGTTCTCACACCTAATTTTTTTTGATGGAGCTGATATTAAATGATAGTTTACTTCAATAAAAGTGTTGGATGTATTAACCCAAATGAAGATGTTAAAAGCATCATACAGGATAATTAGTGTGCCGAATGTTTTTTGACTGAGTGAATGACATTAGAATTTAATCCGGTTAAATACTTGTAAAATTGCATGCATACTTAACATACCGGGTTTTTATTTCAAATTTTATCATCGTATCCCTTAATATTGCCAACCATATAGCTCAAACGTGTAAGCACCCCGTTTTAAGAATTAAAAATATTTAATTGAATGAGTTATGGAATTTGAAAAAAAATATTCGCATTATTGAAAAATAAGATATTTATCACACAAAAATATAAAAACATTAATTTCTCTCTGTTTCGTAGTTCTAATAAATTGTTAAAGAACAATAAATTAAGAGTAATTTGTCTCAACATAATTGATAAAAATATATAACTACAATAAATAAGATGAATACTGCTCTGTTTATGGAGTTTGTTCAATATGAATTTCAATCTTTTGACCGGAGTAGCATTCATCAGGAAGTTTCATTTATCGGTAGCTTCATTCTATATTTATCTGTTAAAGTTTTGTATGGATTCATTTTTTAAGAAACATGAATCACGGATTGTGTTTACGCGGTATACATTTATTTATAATAAAAAAGAATAAATTCTATTTATAAGGCTTAGTAGAGTTTTCGTTTTGTAATTTCTAAATTTCGCCATCGTTTGTGTATGCGCGCAATTTTACAAGTATTTAACCTGATTACATTCTATTGCAATTCACTCCACAGTCAAAAATGCATTCGACAAACTAATTATCCCGTATGTTATTTTTACCATCACCATTTGAGTTAATAAATTCACTACGTTTAATGAAGTAAACTATCGTTTGATATCAGCTCTTAAAAAAACTAGGTGCGAGGACTTGAAAGCAAAACCCCGTAATCCGGTTGGATGAAGTTTTAAGTGTAAACAAAAAACACCTCCATAGAACATACAAATCGCTCTTCATTTCTTTCCATCGGTAGCTGCATCCAAAGGCGCCATCATCGAAATTGTTTTCACTCCTTCAACTATGTTATGCATCTCAACCTACGCCCAGTAATTTGACATCTTTATATTGTTCGTGATAACCTTGGAAAATCATGAATCAGGACTAACAACAGAGGCTGAATGTGAAAGTAAGCCAACAATAGCAGTAGTGTATTGCGTTGTTAGAATATATTTAAACAGTAAAAGAAAGAATAACATTCGCCCATAGTCTACATTTTTGTATTTTATTCTCTTAAAATGGACAGTTATCGATGAGACAGCTCGCAAATGCAAAAAAATGCTAGTCTATGAAAACATTTTGTTTTTAAATGAAATGATGGATGAAATAGTATTCGCAGAGTACAATAAAAAATTATACTGCACCGTGATGGGTTTTAAGTATCCAGCGATCGCCAATAGTGGAAATACAGCGAACATGTCTCATTATCTGTCACAATATCAACAGATTAGATACGTGTCCAACAAACCACCATAGTGAATCATGAAAAATCCTGACAAAGTTGCCAATACTAATTCTAGTGAGTGCACTGGGAATGCTCTTAAGTATAAGTATCCTCCAAGAAACGGGAAAATTTAACTTGAAAATGCTGGAAACGAAGTCCAAAATTTCTTGCCACATTATTTTGGAGAATTTGAATGGCTCAGTAAATATTATTCGGGTCAGTTAACTGGATCCCTCTGTGCCCTTCAATAAATTATTTATCATTGATACTCAGTTTATTGTTAATTTCTATTTTTTATAAATAAAAAATCTCTGTATCAACTGGTTAGAACTTATGTACATGGTAAAAAGTTTTTATTAAATAATCTTGTTAAGACAAAATAGGTTGTGGATAATCTTTAAATCTGATAGATAAATGGAGTTTTCTAATTGACTTTTACTGTGGGAAATTTTAGACGAGACATCGCGAGAATTTTCATGGATATGACCGCGAGAATCGATCAGAAAAAATGGCCACGATCGGAGTCCTACCAACCACCAAACAAAAGAATATCCCGGGGTTTTCGTGGAATACACCATTTTTAATTAAAGATGTCCCGGTGTGTCATTCAAGATTGTTTCTTTTAGCGCATGGCTCCAATACTCTCAATTAAAACCTATCAGTGTTACAATCAAATGTCCTTACTTTTTTAACAAATAGAGTTAATGAAAAACAGGTAAGTCTTTACTAAGTAAACGGCATAATTTTCATGAACTTCTCGGAGAACTATGGCCTATACATTGAACATAGTATACATTTAAACTCTCAGATGTGGAAATTTCGAAATGCTAGATTCAGATTTTCTCATTAACATCGACGTTTTTTGCACTGTGCATACCCAGCAGTTAGAAAAATGCTGCCTGATTCATCTCCAGATCCAAATTTAATAACAGTAAATGTCGAATTCAACTCTACTTCATTATAATCTTGTTTATCTGGCTTTAAATGTTCTATAATCAATGTAAACAACACCAAATTTTTGTTGTGATGTCCGATTTATTATATTGGATAGAACGTGTTCTCAGTGAAGAAAACCAAGCAAGCTCATACACCACAACATAAAAGAAGAATCGCGATTTCCTTTGGGATTTAGATGATACAATCGGAAATGCAGAATTTATAATAAATATGCGTCAATTAGAAAAGGGACATTTCTGGATAACTCTCACTTATGGCTACAGGAAATATTTTGTATTCCATATTTTCAAGAGGAAAATATGATTATGAGTGAATCAAATATGAATGCAATCTAAGAGAGGATTCCACCCTGCTATCATCAATAACTATCTCGCATTGATTGACCTTCATATGGAAAGTATGCATTCATGCAGTATTACAAATCTCTGAAGGAAAAAATACGAGGGCCTGGTCTAGCAGTTGAAAAAGACTAAGCCAAGCCTAGGACAAAAGAAAGCAACGCTGGCGGGGTTATTAGCCTGGCTAAAGAAAATTCAATGCTGGCGGGGTTATTGACTGAAAATGCGTCGTGGGTGGGATTTGTCGCTAGACAAAAAATGTTTTCCTCGTCTCTTTTCCTGATAACATACTAAATGGACTTTCCCTTGTTGATATAATATCCCAATAGGTAAATCCAGGCTCTTTAGTAATTTCGGACAGTTGGAAGGGATATGAAGGCCTGACGCAAGAGGGATGGAATTACTTAACGGTCAACCATTCCTACAACTTTGTGGATCCGTCCACTTGGGCCGATACCTAACATATTAAAAATTAATGATAAAAAGTCAAAAGATCTTTATCAGACACCTATTCTAATAAGGATAGAAGTCTGCTTTACCATTTTGGGATGTTTCTATGGAGAAAAAATTCATCCCAGAAACCATCTATAGCATTTTTAGTCCTTCTTAAACATGCTACGGGCTTGTATCCTCCACAAAATAAACAATTTTTCCATCCAGTATATTCAATGTTATTTTGCTTTTATTGCATTTTAAGTTCATTTTCCTTCATTTTTACCTTTGAAAACAGTAGTTATCACTGCGAAAAAATTTTGAACTTTTTGAATTTTTCTTAATTATTCTGTCAATTTTTTAATATGATTTTATGAATATCTTCTAAGCTTCGATGTTCTATCATGAAAATATCCAATTTGAATCTAAAATGGTAAAAAATAGATACCTCGCCAATTTATTTTTAGTGCGCAGAAGCAAAAGATCAAAATCGTGGTTTTATATTTAATTTATTTTAGAACGAGACAGAACCCGCAGGTGAGAATTTAGAACCGATGCAGGATATATGTATAGAAACTAGATATAGCCTCAAAAAGGAAGAATTCTGCCGATCACTAAGTATAGACATACCCCTGACTCTATGACACTCTTCCACTTCGAGAATTGCAGCTCGATCGGATTTAATTGTGGTGAATATGGATTAATAGAGAATATTTGATGCCTTTGAGACTCCATAACTTCATGGACTTCTGTCAAATGGTAGAATCGGAGATTGGTAATGACGAATATCTATGTAGTGTTGGACAAATTTCGCATATACTAACGCAGAAATCGAAAGTGGAATGAACCGCCTAAAAAGCTCCTAACGCCTAAAATTCCCTCACCTGCGTTAATCTTAAAATACGTAAATATTAAATGAAATTCAATTTTAAGCCATTTTTCATGTAAAACTGTTTTGTTTTTAGTTAAATCTATTAAAAATAAATGTATCCAATTACCTCATACCCCTTCAGAATCATTCTTATAAGATTTGGACATTTAAGTATTTTATTTGTTTTAGAAAGTTTTTTGGTGTTTTATGTTGATGTCTTAAGCTTATAACTTTTTTAGTTTGTATATTTTATTTTTGTTTTTTTCACTCAGACGAGCCTTTTTTCTTATTTTTTTATTCACTAAGAATATAAGAGCGATTTTAATCTACCTTGGTAAAAATAAAACACGCCCATCGCCAGAATTGTTAATATTGTTTGCCATTTTAAAAACTTTACCCCCAAGCTAGAACAAAATTAAATGGGGAATCATAGTTTTTAATGATATATTAGCATATTCATTTAAAAAATGTGGTTCTTATGTGCAGATTTTAGGCGTTAGGCGCTTTTTTTAGCGTTTCATTCCTACTACGGCAGAAACTAACATAATTCAACTTTGTTGTATGAGGCATAAAATATTCTTTATTCCTCCACATGCGCCACATTTAAACCCTATCGAGCTGTTATCGAAGTTGAAGAGTTTTATAAAGTTAAGTATGAGTATCTTCGATTAGAATACTCTCTCATCAACCATCTCTATAGCCTCAACTCAGATTTCAGAAAAAGATTGGGCCCATTGGATCCGAAAATCTACACTCTGTCTCAAGAGTGCTACAGAAACAATATTTAAAATTTTCATGGATTTTATTTGTTAAATATGTTAAGACACCTTGATTGAAATTATTTGAGTCGTGCGCGAAAAACGGACACCTTGAATGAAAAATGGTATAATTTATATTTGACTCAAAACTCCTGTTCGGCTTAGGGCAAGGCAAATACCTTTTTTCACCCGACTCAGAGGCTACGATCAGCCTTGATGCCGATCATAGTAACTGTTGAAACTAATTTACGAGATAATTGCTAATACCGGGTTTTGCATTCTTTTACGTCCACTTTGAAAGTGTGCCGAAATCATAAATATTTAATGTTCAAAAGGCAACTATATTTTTATTTTGACAAATATTTGATACAAATGAGGATAATTCAACATCGAAAAAGTTATATTTGTTAAAATTATGAATTGAATATCGAGGTTTGCGTTGATAAATGGATTTTTAAAAACCTAATAAACATAAAATTTAATGACTTAATTTTTTATTCCCACTCGGTGTTCTCTTGAATCATTTTTTAGGAACGTTTTCTAAAATGAAAAACCACATCATTAAGGACGGCTGAGCTCTACGGAATTCACACCAACACGTTCATCCAATTGTAAAAAACATTCGGAAAAAATGTTTCCTAAAAAATGAATTAAGAGAACATCGAGGGAATAAAAATTCAGTTAATTAAATTCTAAGTTTATTAGACGTTTAAAAGTCCACATATACTGAAACTCAGCTAATCAATTTATAATTTAAATAAATATTCCTTTATCGGATATGAAGCATCGTTATTTATGTCAAAGATTTATCGAAATAGAAATATAGTTGCCTTTTGATCTTAAATATTTATGATTTCGGCACATGCTCAGTGGATGTAAAAGAAAATCAAGAGGGATGTAAAAGAACACAGAACCCGGTAATTAGTTATTAAAAGACAAAGATCGCCACACCCTCACACTTTTCTTCTGTTAACAATGATTGATGGTCGAATCTGTATGATGCTGCATAAATGCTGAGAGAAAGAAAATAAATAGTCAAGAGCTATTATATAGTTTGGTGTTGGGATATAAGCTCTTCAATTTCAAATGTTATTAGAGCAGGGCTTCGAATTGATCCACCCTGTCACGAATCCTGTTCGAATTGACTAGTTTCAAAGTTTCAAATTTCGACCGCGTTGGCTTGACAAATTGATCAAAAATAAACCATAAGCTTACTCGGATTCTGTTCTTTTGATTTTGCGAAATTGGCGAATTTCTGCATAAACGTTTTTTTACCTTGACATTCTCTTTTAGTTCGTTCTCATCTACCAACTGAACACCAGCAAATGTTTGCGCTGGAGTTACGGAAACGACTGTTTCTTTGGTTTGTGAGACTGTAGCTCTCGGGGCATCTGAAACCGCCTCAGTTATAGTTTGTGGAAGAGCAGGGGCAGAAACAATGGTAGCGCCTTCGTGTACCGTTTGTGATATTCCTGGAGCGGATGGGGCAGTAACAGAGACGATTTGATCTGCTGAACATAAGGGGGACGCGGCAGAAGTAACAGGCATCGTTTCTACCGTCTTCAATATGTTTTGGTGTTTTTCAACCAAATCATTCAGCTAAAATTAACTTAAAAATATAACCTTGTCGAGGAGCAGATCAAGCTCCTTCTGTTCCACTTGTTTCGACTCGTCAACATAACTTCGAAATAATACCTATTTATAGACATAATTACCGCTCTTTCTTTAAAGTCCTGATTGGACAAAACGAATTCTTTAGCCATTTTATCCATTTCGGACATCTCCTGGGTTGGAGCAGGCCTGTTTAACTTGGCGAGATCGAGCAAACGTTGCGCCTCTCTAATAAGAGTTTCTAGCGCTCCTTTCGCATCGTTGAATTTGTCATTAACTGTGAACAAACGAACTGATTACTCATTTTGCGATGTTCTGGATCTGCATGTCCGGAGTGGAAAATATGTTGTACAATAGTGTTGTATTCATGTTGCGCCTGGGCTAACTGTTCAAATTTCGTCCTAAATATCGCATACGAAAAACTCTTTTTGCTTCTCAACTTGAACCCAACTACTCGCCGTCGCCACTTGAGGCTTTTTTGACTTCATACGCCGTCTGAGATACAACTGGTGATTTAATTTTATGAGGAGCACAATAGTTTTGCTTTTTGCCATATTGTCACCAAACAGGTACAAAGGCTGAAATTAATTTTAAACAACTTTTGATCGATCGGTAAATTCGACCTTGAAAATCTTTCCCTCATAAGACACAGCAGATATCTCTGCCCATGAAAAGAAACAAATAGGGTTGACTCTGAACTTCTTCTCAACAATCATACCGATTATTTTCTCTGAAAATATAAATTCCATGACAATCCACTCCAACCCACAACGGGGTTTGGCGTTTATTGAAAATTTTGAAATGCGAGATGCCGTAAGTAGGAGTGCCTTCCATCAATGTCAGGAACTGCATCAGCGGAACAGTGCTAATATGTACACAGATTTCTTACAATCTTTGGTCTCTCACAATATCTAGAGATGAACGGATTGCCCTCTTCCACTCGTCATATGACAAACTGTATCTTATCAAAGTTCTGAAGTCACAGTTAATGTACCGGCTGTTCAATATCCTGTCCAAATGAGTGTTAATGGCGTCTTCGCGACGGATAGATGGATTTTCGTGATTTACTAAACATAACTTGGTAAGTAAATTTATACGTAGGCAGTGCCGGCGCATATAAGCTCCTCCGGTGCTATGTAGATTGCAGGATCTGTAAGCATTTTCAGAATTGCGCTTTTGAAGAAATAAATCTGAATGTGTCATGCAATAATAATATTACTATTGAAGAATTCCAAAAGTTCCAAAATTAAAACCATTAATAACCCAATTGAACAGTGTACATATACGCAAACACTGGAATGTATTGCGTCCATATTCTATAACTGCCTTTACAAAACAGTGGCTAGCTAAAACAGATAAATGCATTTATAATTGGTCCGACTAAACTGTTAGATTTAATACCTCGTTAATCTAACACTGATAACCCATCCGCTACAACGTTTTAATACTTCCTCGTTCAAGTTTGAGACATTCAAATTTAGAGAAATATAGATCAAATGTGAAGTTAGTGACGCAGTTATTAAAAAATTATTCTGGTATATGAGTCTATTTAAATCAGAAAAAAAGCGTACATAAGAACCATTTGTTAAAAATCTAAATTATCACTCTTTTCCATGTCGATAAAGTTTGCATGTACTCAAAAAAATGCTATTTCTATCATTCAAACCTATTAATAGTGAATAACGCATGCTTGTACATTTCACTGAAAGCTGGGAATGTTATTTTTGTCCCCTCTTCTAGGCGTTTGTGTCGCCGATCAAAACTATCCGTTAAACCTTAACCTCTGTTTCCTTAGAGAGGAATCAAAAAATCAAATTTATTACCAGTTCTTGATCCTACGGAGACTTAAACAGTAAAGATAAGTCCATGATACCTATGAACACAGATATCAAAGCGTTAAAATTATAAATGATGTTTAAGAAGTATTAGACAAATCTGGAAATATTTTTCAACGGTACAAGTTCTCTTTAGAACAAACGTCATGACAGAAAATGACAAAATCTGATAATTTGGCTGGTAGAAATATAGTTGAATCGCGAAAAAGTGAGACAGCCAAATTATAAGCATGAACCATTCTAGGAGTGTATACTAACATTCCACTTGAGATCGGTAATATAAAACTCGAAAAATCATAAAATACGTAGGAAAAATGGCTTCTTGTAAGTGTCTTTAGTCAAAACTGGGTTCCACTTCTGTCTCTTGCAAGAAGGTAGGTTTTGGTTCATAATTTAGCGTGAAGTCGAATTTCAATAAATGTTTTATCCATCTAACTCTGGTCCACGAATGCATTAAAGATTGAGGCAAATAAAAATATTCTTTTCTCAGAACACAGAGTGAAAAAATATAGTAGTGAAAAATAGACGAGGAAGGTCATTTTCAGGGAAGAGGAAATGGTTAATGAAAGCATGATATTAAAATGGAATATCGTCACAACTAGCATTTCCCTATTTTAATACATACGATACTAATACCGTTTAATGAATGGAATTTTGTTTTAAGGAAAATGAAAAATAAATAAACGAACCTTTACAACGTCTTGAATGAGCTCATCTTGTGCCACTTCAGGATAACACGTCACTCTGAACTCATAATGAGCTCCTGTGCCTGCTCTTCTGCGAACACACCTTAAGTCAACCTTAAATCATCAAATTACAAACCTTTTCATCTTGTTGAAGCCAATTTTCAACACCCTGCGCGTCTGTGTACCACAGTCCGAACCACTGCGGTTCTAGAATACCGAGAGAGACGCACGCCTTGTTGGTTAAGGATTGCGTTACATGATGAAATAGCTCCGAGCCCGTTGTATATTGAGTAGCGGTAGCCACGATGCACGAGTCTACGGTGGCAATATAAATGATATTTTTCAGATGAACTTGTAAATCTTACTCTGTCGATGGCTTTGTTGACCATTAGTTAACCGATTTTTCACAATAGGAATTCTAAAATTGTTATTTAAACCAGGTAAAATATAGCGATAGACTTTTAGGAATTATATTATCAAAAGCAATGTAGACTCAGCGAGTTAATTAAAAACCATGCCATTTTATTCTAATAGATTTTTAAAATGTGTGTAGGTGAGCAGAGATTCTAAAACTCCACCAAATTGATAGGTCATCAGAACCCGAACGAATCTTACCGATCACATCAAAAATAACTAGATAGACCACGGCTTTGCAATCTTTTTGTCGCTACAATAACCGAATCCAGAATTTGACTTCCAATTCAACCCGATAAACTGCAATCAGTGGGTGCCGTGTTCGATTTAAAAAAATTCTTTGAATGAAAATCCCTCTATTGTATGACGTATGAGCATATAAAGGAGCGACGAGGCCCAAACCATGTCAGTTAAACTTGATAACAAGAGAAAATTTGAGTGAAATGGGAATAAAATATCTGTGGAGTTGTATGCGTATTATAAAAACTGCGAATTAAGGTTCATAACATCCTATCAATTATTTGAAGATATAAAAAAACACCGGGTGTATGCTTCAAGAACGACGCTTGTAAAAGATTATGAGCGAATGAATTTAACAAAATAACTTTAAAATGAAGTTTAAAAGAGAGAATAAAAAGGAGGTGGAACTGATTCTGGACTATTTTATAAAAGTTTATATGCATTCACGATTCAGAATGAACCGTTATTTGTCTTGAATTAAAGGATACCCCCAAAGCTGATTTTGTCAACTTATAATCCTTTGTATGCGTCGATTTCCTTAATATGGGATGAAAAGTATTCTAATGTCATTTCCAACTGGATACTAGTAATAATCCAGAGAGAATGCTCTCATATACTAAGAAGAAACCAAAAACTAACCATCCACGTAATCAAAAAGGGATATTTTCACTGTCGTTGTGTTTTATAATTGCGATATTCACTTTCCTAGATAGCGAAGACCGACCGAATGTGAGCCGTACAACCGGATCCGCCCTTATATGAGCTGGAAGTTGAGTACGGATATGAAAGAATGTGAATTTGTAAATTCCTCAAAAAGGGGACGGAATAGTCGCTCTAGGCTTGTATGTATCTAATTTTTTTCATATCGATATTCACATTCTCAAAAGACACACGAAACAGACCGATGGGTCTTCTAGTCGAAATAATTGTACACTCTAACCCAGAGAGTTTCAGTCACAATCCTGAACTTCGTGTCGATAACAGTGGGAAACTCATTGCCTTGCTCCTTTACTTACACGGGTTAAATTACCAGTTAACTTTTGAATAAGCGAAACCCTTTAACGATTAATCACATTTAAACTCCCATATATTCAAATCTGGAGATGATTTTATTTTCTAGGTAGTATCTCATTGAAAAACGTGTATAGTATGGACACACTGTATCATATAAATGGGCCTGGGGGACAACGGTTTTACGTATGGTTGAAAAAGGGCAAAAGGCTGGTTTGAAAAGGAGCAATTAAAAACTCGTAAAATGTGAAAAAATGAGAGAGAGCCATGACGGGTACAACAACCAATTCACAAAACAGGAAAACTCACGTGGATGAGAATGATAATTGACCCACTTTATTGAAAAAAGACGAAATAAGGCTATCTATAAGCTTCGGTTTTGGAGCTCCTTTTAACAATTAACTTTGGCGTTCTTTTGTGTCCCGGAGTAAAAGAGATTGTTTGCATTCACGTATGTTAGCAAACCTCTAATACACTGGCCAAATATTGTCCGGATTGATTCTGACCTCTATAATATTCCCGAACATTTAGTGACGCGCCAATGTCGATGTCTAACTTCAGCTAACACTTAAATGCAAGGGGTTGGGTGTTCATATTTTCATTCAATCTAACTCACAAACGAGAGATTCTTTGATCAAAGGTAATTTTGAGAGTTAAGCACCTGAAAATATGTAGATCTCCCAGAGATATACCGTAAAACAGTTTAGATTTCTGTAATATCCCAGAACTACACTTATCAAGCGAGCGGTAGACATCGGAATTCCCAAATGAACACTTGTTTTTTAGTTAAGTAGCCATGACAGGAAGATTCGGTTCAGAAGACATATGATAATGCCATTAGACATATCTATCCGTAAAAGCAGCAGAGAAGAGAATAGGCTCATAGAATGTTGTTCAAAGGTGAGTATTGATAGAGTCAAATATGGACTCAATAAAAAATATCTCTACTACCGACAGACTGAGATCAAGGCTAAAGTTTGATAACAGATGAGAGGAACCTATATTATTCCTATCTGACAAAAATATTCCTGAAGCATTTGGTTTAAAAATGTTCACTCGTTTAAGGTGACAATCGATGCCATTCGACAAATATTAAAGAAATGTTTCAAAAAATAAATTGACGAACCCGTGAGGCTGTAAAAATGAAGAAAAAATACGAAAAACTGACAATACTAGCATACCTGAGAAAAGGGGCGTGAAGGATCCACGATGTGATCTGGGCGAATCAATTGTCGTATATCACCGTGATTTTATCAACACTCCAAAGCCCTTATAGACTAATGTCCCGCATTTAATCTTCAGAAATTCATGATTCTCATAAATTATTAGTTAATTAGAAAAAAAATATCAAACATTCAACCCTCTCACAAAGGCGTGAATATTTATTTGTGAGTGAATGGTAGTAAATGTGCATCGGTAAATTTATAAAATAGTGGGGTGATAGGTCACAACAAAATCAAGTGCAGGAATCAGTTAATCGCTTAGTAACACATAATAGTCGTTAAGATGTCAACTGACATCACTTTGAACACTTCTCATAGTTGATGTTAAAAGTATTAGTAGACTGTCTTTTCTATTGTTATCTTTCGTAATTATAGGCTTACAACTTCTTATGGATATGAAAATCGATTATCTTTTATAAAACGAAGATTAGTGATCTCACACCTGGAGTCGCTGCCCGTTCTGCTATTCTTGGTCATGATGTAAAAAGAATGCTTCTTTAATAATATTTGAGTTTTTTAATTAAAATATTATTATTATACGGGCAAAAGTCTATTCAGTGATAAATGTATATTATTAGAGCGAAAACGAATCCTACAAAATTGCACAGTTCACTCACTCTATGGATGTTTAAAATAGAGATAATTTGTGGTTTAGACGTATCTTATCAAAAATCTCTGTTAAAATTGTCTATTCTTGATGGTGGATTTTGTTAAACTGTTTTGTTTCATTATCAAAACTGTCAATTTTTCGAACGATGTAAATGGAAAAATAGTATCTTGAGAACTGATGCTGAGATAGTTGGTTAAATTTTATTAATTTATTCTGCCATTCAATAAATACAAATAATTCTGTGGTATTTGTCTGAGATGAATTCAATGAATTAGATATAAATATGTTTCGTAAACGTAGTTTATGGAAAATCAAACTCAGTTAAACTTCAAATATGACTGAAGGGACTTAATCATGTGTGCATTCCGATCGTCGTGTTCAGCTTACTTAAGCTATCTATTCCTTTAAGAAATGAACTATTGCATCATATATACATGTAATATGTGAATTCAAATAGCCACATTTTAGAGAAGTTCCGATGGCCTAAATCTATCGCAGTCTTATTCCAGTCTACCGACATCAAATTGCAATTACAACTGGACATGATTGTCGGTGGATAGTTTTCATTTATATAATTTGTGTGTCGATCCTTCATGATTGTAAGCATAATTTTATCACTACACATATTTAACATATCTTTTGAAGAATTTGTTGGCACATCTTTAAATCCTTCGTTTTTCTGATTATATGACATTTTTGTTGATGAAGACATTGCGGCATATATTGGAGTTCACATATTCTGATAATGGGTACCAAAAGATTTCAGCATCGTTTAGCATTTTTGACTGTTTTTTAATGTAAATTTTCAGTTATGTCTACAGAGGAAAGACCCTAAAACGAGTGCCAGACTATATCTATGTCCTATATCATGATAATCAACCTTTTATCAGTCTGTTTGAATCATACTTCAAAGAAATTCGAACGACTATCGTTTGATTGAATGGACGAAAGCCTGAAAGCATATAGAGCTAGATCCGCCTCACTATTATGACGATGATTTTGAGTAATAATTTTACAACATCCATTCAATCCATTAATAGAGAGTAACTTCAAAGCATTTCTGAGATATTTTAAAGGCTCAAAGAATCAAAATTATCTATCGAATCCCATTTATCAACAAAAGATTCTCGAAGAACCAAACTAGTCGGTTCGGCCTGGTTTTAAATTGAAAGTATTTTTACGAAGAATGGGGTTCATTAAAAGGGTGGCCTCGGATGACAGGAATAATCATCCAATTGATTACTGCAATTAGATGATATTAAAACTAATAAATAAGATCTGGGTGTCTAAAATATTCTAAACTGCAAGTTACTCAAAAAATTTCACTTGTTATAATCCCATATTTTGTATAATCGGAGTGTTGGATCAATACCTCCTTTTAAGCCAATAGCCTCTCTTGTTGACATTCAGATTATACCCGCTCACCCCAATAATTCAGATTAGAAACCTCACATAAACCCCGAATATATATTGTTCGTCTTCAATTTATTCATATCTTTCATACACACAACTTCCCACTGGGCGATTCGACGGATCGGGCCAATCCGTCTGAATTTTTGTTATTAGCTGGTCATATTGCAAATCTAACTCAGCAAGAAAGTAAATTATGTGAAGGGGTTGAATGAGATGAATTACTCCAATATATTTGCTAGAACTCGTTGAATATCGGGTTACCGGGTTTAAATCAGTGGGTTTCAACCTTTTTTATGCTATGGACCCCACAGAACTTCCAAGCTTGGGTGGCCGATCCCATATTGCAAACTTCTTCTTCAGATGAATAAAAACGCTCTAGAGATTAGAGTGCCTTGAGATTGATTTCGAGTTTGGGCAGGAAGGCAGTTTTTTCTAGATCATCAATTAAATCTTAAAGAAGAGAGGTTGAGTTGTGGTGAATTGAAATTGGTCGGTGATATGTTTTTCGGTTATACCTGGAAGTCTAAAACTCCAAGTGATTGACGATGCTTACTTAGTTGCTGGTGGTTATCGACTCCGAAGTTGCGTTGGTTTGGTGCAAAAGCGCTGTTTTATTTTCTGGACGACAGGAATTGAATTGACATTTCCATTGATTGAACACATCTATTTAGTTTCATAAAGAGAAACTACGGTTGAAGAAATGATTTTATTATCTTTTAAATCCGTTTTTTCATATTACCCAACTTTTAATAAATGTCACTTCAAATCATCTCACACTCAAAGAGAATCAGAGCTAGTGGATTCAATCAAAGCAGCCATGGAATTGATTACACCGAAGAATATCATAAATTTCTACAATCAAACAGAATCTTACATTTCTAGGTATATATATATTAAGAAATATCACAGGCTCATTTTAATTTTCCATATTCCACGTCTTTTCCTTAAAATTCAATTAATGATCTAGAAAAAACTGCGTTCCTGCCCAAATTCGACATCAATTATAAGGCACAGTAAATTTATTTTTATTCTGTTCGTTAATTCTTTATGTCTTTGAGTGAACTGCATTTCTGCCTTTGGTGCAACAAACTTTGCATGCTTTCTCTAAAATAAAATAGGGGTGGGCAACATACGGCCCGCG
>JWZT01004079.1:116818-130506 GCA_000827895.1 Thelohanellus kitauei
TATGACATATAAGATCTCCGTATCTTGGAGAAACAGTTCATTTAAGTGATGTAGTGAAAGAACTTATTGACAAAAATCATCGTGTTATAGACAAGAACCGATCCGTAAATTTGCTGAACTCTTTGCAATCACCTTGAGAAAAGATTTCCCGGCGACGAATCGACAGATTGGAAAGAATTTGATCTTTGAGCTATTCAAAGGAATAACTTTTCGAATAAGGCCAGGATATGTTAAAAAAAGTACTATGATGGTTTTAAAGAGTTATACCAACTTCCAAAAGATTAATTGCAAAAAGTCTTAAACAATATGAAGATTTTAAAGTTTTTTGTGGAAAAAGTTATAGTTGGTTCGATTCAAAATTTGGATGGGGTCATTGCCTATGTTATGATAGATGAATAAATGAACGAGCTGTCACGTCTGCTTGACATCTGTGTAATATTCCACGATTATAGTGCAGACTATGAACGTGTGATCAGCCTAATGAACTCAATTAAAACAAAATCACGAAATCGGAGATAGATAAATCATCTGGATAATTTGATGCACAAATAATCTTGTACATCATCTGGAAACGTAATTGATTTCGATGCTTTTACAGCCTTGGGCAAAAATGTACAAATACTCGTAAAAATTTGAATATAAATGATTAAAAGTATATACTATAAATTATTCGTTCATAAAAGTTTATTAATGTTGGTGCTTTTATGATTTTTTTAGAGTTTCTGACATAATTAATTATAAGGAAATTGTGGTAATAGAAAATATTTAAAACTGTTCATAAATGTCTTATATATCATAACGAATATTGGCGTGTAGGACGAATAAAATTGTAATTATTTGTACAAGAATTACTTTCGAGGTTGCCGCGCACGAAATTTTTATATAATAAGTTTCCGCGCACTGGGTCATTCTTCCGCACACGGATGTCAAAACTTAGAGGGAACATAGGTCTTAGCAGCTAGAATACTTGAATTTCTTTGAGTCCGTTTCTGTCAAATCGGTGCAATATCTCATATCCTACTAACCTATGATTAACTCTACTAAAAATCTATCTATTAAACGGCAAAATATCGTAAAGACAACCTTCCATGATCTGAAATAGAATTTCTGAATTTGATAGAAACGGCATGATATGAAACCACGTCTTCTGGTTGCTACGTGTACCATCGAAAATTGTTCAAATACAGCACATTCTTTTATTTCGGAGAATAAATTATCTCACCCTACTTAATTTATATTTCCCTTTGAATACTCAAAAATTTAAAGAACTTGATCTGGAAACCATATATGTCAATGGATTAACTATCAGTACATACTCTACTAAAAATTCTTTTTGGGAGTTTCTGGTATAATTATATGTAGTACAATTTTGATTCCGCATTGCTTCGTGGCATTGGGGAAAAGATATGGGGATCAACGCTACCAATGCAAAGTGAACTATTAATCTTGAAAAGGCGGCTGGTTGGAATTTTAGCTAACGTAACAAAGATGAGCCGCTGTAGGCTCACATAGATTAATATTATTGGGGTAAAAGGCCTGTTCAACCGTAGTCGAACAAAAACCCACCGATGTACAACCAGTGATCAACAGAAAGACCATCAGCACTATTCTTCCAACCTATGATATGGAATATATACCAAACTACACGATATTTTGAAGGGATGTTCATAATAAATTGATATCCTCCTCTAACCCCAAAATGTTCTTAAATGCTTATTCTGTCTTGTGTTGTCATGTAAATCTATCAATTTCTTTCACACAGAATAACCTTACTTTTTCAATAGGCTTTATTTCCTGATTATATCGGAAGAAATTAGTTTCTTTTAAAGATTCTATATTATTATTAGTACAAGGTAATATACAAATAAACAAAAATTAAGGTGAACCTCTCAAGGGTTAATTATAAGCAGAAATACATTTTGCACAAAATATAATTCCAAATTATTTGTGATTAAACATAATTTTATGTTCAGTTTCTAGCAATCAAAATACATTCGACACATCAGATATTCAAACCACGGTTACGATTTATAAATTTTTTAAAGTACAGTTACTTAGTTATATCAAAATAAATAATTTTAAGACATGGGGTGGTGGATCGCCACAGCCTAGGAAAGGGATTAAAGGGATCGCGGCACAAGATCGGCTGAGAACCATTGTTTTAATAGGTTCATCTACTAAAAACGGAAAAGAAAAATAGACCCATGAGATTCGAATGTAAATAATAGTGAGTTGAAGGTTAAGAAAAACGAAAAAACTTTGTCCCGGCGGCATTAAATAATATATTTCCATTTAGGCATGCAGTAAATCGTTTGTTACCAAATTATATGAAAAGGAATGGGACCCGAGTTGGGATAATTTGTCCCAAGAACGAAATTCTGGGTTAAATTTTTGAAAGATATTCTGTCAACGAGATTCAAGAACGATAACGGATTTGAGCGCTTCGATGTAAGCTTCTAATCCATAAATCTAAAATATAAATTCATTTAGGTTCCTTCGAGATATTTTTATAGTCTACAATAATTGGCTTTGCTGAGTGATTTAGCTTTAACAGTATGATCAAAACAAATAATTTTCTTAAAGGGATACGAATATCCAACAGACGGCCATATTCGAATTTGCGTAAATGACTGAAAGCGGGCAACTAGCTTGAAGAATACGCCCGAAAAGTAAAAGGTTCAAGAGAGTTTAGCGTCGGAGTTCCAATGTACACAAACTTGAATTCACAACGTCATGTACGTCTGCGCGACATTACTCAAATATTAATACATAATCATTGTGGTTGCTTGGAATAAATTAAACAAACTTGAAGATTGTCATTGAAGGTTAAGGATTTATCTGATTTGCTGTTAAGTTCTGCGCATGCCAACTAGATATCGCTAAATTAATTGGCGGGCAATTATACATGTCAAAAATGAAAAGTGATGGTTCGGTATTTGTGGCTATAAGGTAAGGATAGTCTGATTGAGAATTCGACCCCAAAATGAATCTGATATTGCAGAAAATTGTTGTGTTATTACAGAAGTTATAGAAGAGAAGTCCATCCGCATCAAGAATACTGAATATGTGTTTGATCGCGCTTATGACACCCGCGCCAATCAACCTGAAATATTTCAAGATGTCGCTCATCCCCTTGTTGAAAAGTTCACACATTCTTACATAGGGTTCTTGATGGTTACAATACAGCTATTTTCGCTTATGGACAAGTAATTAGGTTTTTAATAGCGAGACCGGTTCTGGTAAAACCTATACCATGGGTACGGCGTTTCAAGGAGACGAACCTGCTGAAAATGTTGGCCTTATACCACGAACGATTTCCTATTTGTTTGAAAAAATAGACGCACTTAAATCTACTGGCTCGATTGTTGAGGTTTCTGTTCGATTTTTAGAAGTATTTTTTACTTTAAACAGTTATATAACGAAGAAATTTTTGATCTCCTAGATAAACAGCGTGTATTTTATGCTTTTATAGAATAAAAATATAAAGATCCACGAAAGTCACTCTGGAAGGATAAAACTTGTTGGCGCCTCTGATCATCAAGTGGTATCCCCAAATGATGTGTTGGACAAATTAGCTGAGGGTACACGTTCAAGAATGACCGCATCCACCAATATGAACATTCATTCCTCCAGGTCCCACGCGATTTTCACAATTATCGTGGACCAAACCAGAAACGTTTCTATGTATTCTATTTAGGATCCCGGAGGTGTAACTATTAAGATGTTGTCAAAATTTCATATGGTAGATCTGGCAGGATCCGAGCGACTTTCGCGAACTGGTGCACGTGGTGATAGGGCCAAAGAAGCAATTTCGATAAACTCTGGGCTTTTGGCACTTGGAAACGTCATCAATTCTCTGAGTGAACGCAGCAAACGTGCAAGTCACATACCGTATAGAGATTCGAAGCTAACTCGCCTTCTTCAAGATTCGCTTGGTGGCAACAGGTCACATTTATCTGACATTAGTTTTACAGTCATGATTGCGTGTATTAGTCCTAGCGATCGAGATATGTCCGAAACGCTGTCAACCTTAAATTACGCGATTCGAGCCAAAAATATCAAAAATAAAGTCAGCATCAACCGCGACGTCAACCTGAAACGAAATGCCAAATTGGTTTTAGAAATAAAAGAACTTAAAGCCCAGTTATTGGAAAGATCTGAACAATTGGAATCTTATAAACGGAAATGCGAATATTTTGAGCAAAAATATGTCGAAGGTTCAAAGATTGAATTACCTGTTGATCAAGTGTCACTCGAACGTCAAAATTCTGTTTCAATCATTTCATCCAACATCACTGCACAATCCCAAGAAATAGGCCAGGTACCCGATCAGGTGGAACTTGAATCAGAAACCGATGAATCTGAGGGTTTTGACGATTCGCCTAATCAGCATGATACAAACGAAATTAAAGAGCAATTTCTTGAAGTTAACACAAATATTGCGCTTAAGGAAGAACTTCTGAAAGAACTGGAAGAGCGCCAGAGAAAGTATGACGAAATGAGAGAACATTATGAGCATCAAATCGAGTCGTTGAACATAAAAATTGAAGAATTAGTCAAAAAAGAGACAGAAGAAATAGAGTTTTGTAAATCAACGGCTGGTGATCAACAAGAAGCTGAGAACATCCGACAATCATATCACGATAAGATAAAATGTTTACAAGATGAATTGAAGTCGATAAAGGCGCAACAGCTCAGTTATCATCGTCAAGTAATCGAAAAGGAGCAAATCGATAATAAGCTCAAGTCTCTTAAAACGGAACTGCAGTCTCTAAAACAAACTAGAGTTTCACTTACGAGGTCTCTACGAAAGGAAATTGCCGAGGCCCAAAAAAAACAAATAGAATACTTTAGAAAAGTTAAAGCATTCGAGCGAGAGAGCAATAAAAAAGACCAGAAAATTCAAAACTTACAAAATGAGAAAGATAAGGCTCAAAATGTTTTGAAACGAAAAATCGAGGAACTACAGGCAATCAAACGCCATAAAGCCCTTAATTTGCCAAGTTTCTCTTTTTTTATTCAGAACCTCAAACGGTAGCTAATGCGAACATAGTTAATCTAAAAACCGAAAATCAGGTTCCTGATGAAAATGAGATGGCTCAAAGACATACTTCATTTGCTCAAATGGACTCTCCTGCCATTTCAAATGAAACAAAGAGCAAGTGGAAGATTATAGAGGACCAAGTAAGCTATTTAATTGAATAGATCAACAGTTTATTGATAAAAAAAGAGACGTTAATGGTTATGAATCAGCAGATTGATAAATTGGTAGCGGAGAGGCGTGAAGTCAGTCATGAGCTATCAGATCAGAAGAAAAAGTTAGAAAATTGTCCTAAACGAGTAATAAAATAATTATTGCAGTCTTTGAAACGGACTCAGGATAAAATACAAAAATTGGAAGAAAAACTCCTTTCTATACAACAATCGATCGAAAGTGATCAAAAAGAAATCGCTGAAATTGAAGTAGACTGATTAAACGTTTCAGATTGGAGACACACAGGAAACGGCTATCGAATTATTCAAAACGTGCAAACGAGGCGAAGATGTGTACATGTTCCGGCATATTTTCGATGTCCTCATGAGAAATGTTGAAGTGAAATTTATTTAGCTTGATGAAATTGTTTCTAAGAACGTTCAACTTAAAGAATTAGAAATTCAAAAAAAAATTAGAAAAAAACGAACTTCAAGAAAAGCCGAAGAACTTCCTGTCCCGATACAGCTTACTGACAATTTGAAGGTCAAATGTTCATTACTTCAGAGAAGACAAACTGCACTTCCTGGTGACATCATCAAATCGTTCGATGGCACGCCGTTTGCCCACCCACAGAGAGCGAATGCTGAGCTCGAACGGCGTGTGACCCGCAACATGCTTAGAGGAATGGCTGATAATCAGATAACTGAAGCATCATGTGATAATCAAGTTGATAATATTCCAAATATTAACTCACAAAAAGAAAACCTCCCCACTAAAAAGAGGCTACTCAAGTAATTCATTAATTATTTAGTCTTGAAACAGATGTGTATAATATTAGTTAATTGAATGTTATGTTTGTTTTAGAAAAAATCCATGTATATTGGTTTTTCTTTTGATGACGTTTACTACAACGAAATCTGGTCCATCTAGTCTATTTAAGGTTTATCTTTGATTCTCGGACAAGAAAACCGATTGAGCTACAATGACAAGACTTCACCTTTTGTTATCCAATTTCGCCAGTAAACTAAAAATACGTTTAAACATGAAAAAATGTAAATCTAATAAGGTTTTGATAAATTTCAAGCCTTTGGAAAGGTCCTGATAAAGATCCGAGATCCTCTCACCCATTCTCGACAATCTTCCTTTGTAATACGGCCTGAAGCCATGCTTATATTCGTCAATAAATCCACCAAGTTGGATTCAGAAAGTATTGGTTTGATAATTTAATTTTTAAAACAGAAACTAACTCGGATTGAGTTTGAGTGAATACCTTGGTAAAAATATAATTTCAATTCCCTTCATAGGCTTGAAATTGACCTAAAAGTTCTTAAAAATTATATATTTTTGAGTTTTAATAAATTTACATTTCATTGGCGAAATTGAATAACAAAAATGTATTAACTTTTTATCTGAAAAATTTTCCTGATGGTTAAACTGTCCCATGAACGCATCAAGTATCTTTAAACCGTTTTTAAATGTTTTATAAAACATTCTTCTTCACAAATAATTTTTAAACAAAAGGTAGTTTAGTTTCTTGCATCATATCACTTTTTCGAGTATTTGTTTGACAATACTGGGAGCTGGGTATCGAAAAAGGAAAGTAAAAATGCAATATTTGTCCAGGATAATGTTTCAATTTACCGGTTATTTTATTACCAAAATAGCTATTTATAGTGTTTATCATTAAACTTTCGATCAAATCAAAAAAACCATTTTCATTACGTTTTATAATAGAAGGATTAATTTAGAAAATGCTTTAAATTGAACCAAAATACAATTTCATATATTACTCAATTCGATATATCCATCCTCAGGCAATCGTTGAGTGAATCTGTTATCAATGAATAAAACATTTTGATACAATTTTTTTACATACTATAAATGTTTCTGAATCAGAAGCAATGTAGTAAATAAGTTAATCATCCATAAGATTTTCAGTAAAAGATGATTCTATCCAATATTTAATGTAGTTTATTACTCAAGTGAGAAAAACTCTGAGTTTTTTAATTATAGCTTACGTGGTTAGATTTCTTAAGGTATTAATGGATATGATTTTTTTGTCGAAAATTGATAAAATGATTTGATAGGTGTTTTAAAATAAAGATTTTTACGATATATATTACAGTTCGTCGATCTTGGTAAACTGCATAATTTACAAGAAACGTTAAAATAGAAATATTTTTTAATATTTTAAGTTATTTAAAATTTTGGAATTTCTATGAATTACATTCTTTGATCTCTGATATCTCAAAAGTCTCCACATGTCAATTCAATGTTTCTTAAACATATCAGTCTTCATTCAACATTCCCAAATTTGTAACTTGCTAGAATATCTGATTAATTTCCCTTCAGGAAGCTTCAATCGTGTCGTTCTTCATATTTTTTCATCCGGTCTCGTGGATCTTGTCAAAAAACAGTACATTCAATGAGTTTTTATTTCATAAGTATTTAAACTTACTTTTTGAAATCATGTATACGTTAATAGGGAGTATTTTCCGTTTTCGGTTCTTTAGCCTTAGAATTAGTGATTTATTTGTTCCAAAACTGTACCAACATACGGCTTTATTATCCCTCGAAAACGTTTTATACCAACTTTAATTTCTTCATACTCTAGTGGCCAGTGTTTTTCAAATTACTATATTGATAGCATCCCTGTTTTTACAGATATTTCCTCATTTGTTTGTTCGACCTCTTTATCAATGGAAACGAAATAAATTTATACTCCTTTTGAATTTTTCATGATATATTAACATCTGAATGAAATATTTTATCATAACTTTAGTTTTTTTTCTGAGAATATATCTGTCGAATTAAAATTAACAAGTTTCTGTTGAATATCTGAAAAATATCAGATAATATAAGGTGAAATATTATTATTGAATTTGTCTGATTAAGTTTCATGGATTTTAGGTAATTTTATAGAATTAAAAGTTTTTGAAAATTTGTGGAATGTAACTCTTAATTTGAGTCGTTGTTTTCACAAGCCCAGTGATCATTCTCGAGACATTTCAACTAAGAAATCATTTGTTGACACCAATGATGATGATAAATCGTCTTTTCCTCTCGAATTTCTCCACAGAACATTTATTTCTTATAAACAGGTACAAAACAAGGACTTGAATTATGCCTGACTATTTTTATCGATCTTGAAGAAATCTTTTCAGTCATGCTCCATCACTACTAAGGGAGAATTACGCACATACAGCTTTTTCGGTGCAATTTAGTCGTTTTGAAAAATAGCTGAAAAATAAAACTCATCTCAGGTTAAACAAAATTGGTTTAACTAATAATTTCACTTTTCAAAGATCGACGAATGTCTTCATGTTTCTGTGTCAACCATGGCGTGTATATATTTCTTAAAGACAGTGAAATCCTCATCAAGAAGATTTTAGATATTTTTTATATCTGGAGTCATCTTTTATGGGTTTCTTCCACCACTCTTTTTTTCTCGACACTTCCCTCTTTTCGAAACTTGTTGAAAATGCGAGATATAGTCGATCTATGTAAATTCTCATAATTAGATATTGTTGCTATCGAGCTTGCATCATTATGAGCAGCCATAATTCTTGTTCTTATATCTTCATCAATTTTATTGCAGGTTCTGTGGCTATAACTGGATTTATGTTTTCGGCAGTTAAATAATTCCAAATTCATTATTTGGTTGAAATTGTGAATCGTTGTTATGAATGATATTGTCCATTTTCAAAACGACGAAATTGAACTGAAAACGGATGAAAATGAACCAAAAACTATGTGATATTTCGAAGCTGACAAGTTTTTCTGATCGATTATTATCAGCCATTTGATGTGATATAATTTTAATTCTTTTTTCTATTGAGTCTACTAACGATGAACACAGTGACTATCACAGCACCAATAATTGGAAATAATAAAATCAAAGATTTGGCCGATACCAAACATTTTTTTTCACTCTGAGTTCCTAGTGATATTCGCTCATAAATTTCAGTCGTAATTATTGATGTTGAGAATGTTTGGGAGGTTGAAATGAATTGGAATTCAGATTCATTTATTTCTAGTTGTGTTGATTTGACAATTTCGGTCGACATTATTGGAGTTGAGAATGTTTGAATGGTTGAAATTATTTGAAGTTCGGATTCCTTCTTTTCTACATGCATTGATTCTGAAATTTTTGTCGATATTGACGTCGTGGATGGAGAGAGGGTTGAAAATCTTTGGAATTCTGATTCGTCTATTATTTTGAGATCTGTAGTAGTACTTCTATCTGTCGTAGAAGTTTCGCTTACAACGATATCAAATGTTTCAAATTTGTCCAAAAACTTAAAATTAAATTCCTTTATATTCACGACCAAAAAATATTCTTTGTTGTACGGAGATTTTGTGATAAAAGTTCTTTTAAGACGAAAATAATCTCGAAATGTTTCATTTTTAGCAAAATCATGATCAAGCACAAATGAAGAGTAAAGTTTTCGGTTTTTGTAGCAACTCGAGTAGCAGGTGAGTCCTTTGACATACGATGAATGTATGTAACACGTGAATTCGACTTTTGAGGGCTTTTTATACATGATTAATTTAAAACCGTAATGATCAGGTATTGGAATAATATTTGTCAACTTGTTTTCATTGAACACAACAATCACGCTAAATCATCAATCTCGATATACTTTGGCATCTTGCATGTTATTGTAATATTTGCAGAAACCTCAAACAACTCATTTTTATTCCAGAAACCTAATAACTATGTGTTATAAAAATTATACTGTGGAAAAAATCACAGAAAGTACAATCAGAATTATCGGGTGATCTGTCATCATGAAATTAATCCGCTCACATTCTATTTAAATACCATTCGCTCAGCCTGTGTGTAATTAACAAATTTGAAACAAAAACATGTATTTTTATTTTGAACTTGTTGGATTTAGATGCGAAATATGATACAATATTTTTAGCCATATTAATATTTCTTTTGTTTCTCAGACAAATATTGTTGAAATCACCAACTATAACCCATCTAAAATTTACGTATAATTTTTCTAATATGTATAAATTCGAACAGTATAATAAAATATGTAAGTCGTGTACAAATAATGATATGTTTGCATTCTAAAATCTAGGATGTAAAAGTGTAGACGGGAAGAACATTTGCTTGAGAAGAGTTTCACTGACAATGGGACAACAATTACAAATTTTAACCTTATACGAAATTTTTCTTATCTATTTTTTGAGTCAAATAAACCCTTTTGTTGTAGATCATGGTGTTACAAGAATTAAGTTTCTTGAAAAAATCTTTGACACGAGTAAAAATGATTGACCATTTTACGATAGTCAAATAATCAAAATAAGTTTTCCAGACTATTCTCATGAACCATATCACAGTTTACTGGAAATGCAGCTACACTTAGAAACTATAAGCTTTTTATTAATAGTCTTCTCGATTTAATTTATATATGAAGGTATTTGAATAATACAGAAAAATTGAAAAAAACAAACAGTTACCATGTGGAATCAAACATGAACAAAATCATTCAATTGTTAAAATTTTCACAAAACCATTAAAAAGATAATGTGGAGAAATTACAACACTTACAAGGACTTGATGTATCGTTTATGTTTGTAGAAAAATCACCATTAGTTTTCTGCCCATATTTTAAATTAGTAAGTCAGATTTATAGATGAAATTTAACTCTATTAAACACAGGACAAGTATTCATATAAAGAAGCAAGAGTTAATGTTGAAAGGCATTGTAAATTAAATACATTTCTGATTAAAAAATTATGGAATTAATAATTTTGCTAAGTCGAGAATTCGTATGTATATAGGTTTGATCATCTATATTATAATAAACTCAGTAACCGAGTATGGATGGAATTCGATTTAGTTGTCTTGAATATTGTAGCTCGATGTTGAAAAACTCCGTAAACTAGTAAAAAAATACATAAATGAACTTTTCAAAACTCTAAATTCAAAAACGGCGTTAACTGTGTTTTTGTTCATTTCCAACTTGCTGGCTAACACATAAAGAGTGGCTATAATGGTTCGGTGATCGTTTCAATTGGACGGTGTTGCGCAGCGATAGTTCCGCAAAATGAACTACATTTATCCCTCGATTTACACAGTTTTTATGATAATTTTTATTGAGTTTCCGTGTTCTGAACACATGCGATTCCCAAAGTGAGTTAATTGTAGTCCTAAATCTCCCAAAAAGAGATTATATACACGTATTAACCTAAACATCAAAATTAAACACAAACATATTCAGAGGAGGAATGGAAGTTTCTTTTTTAACTTTGTGTTTATTTGATGAATATCAGAATTTCGATCTCATATTTTTAGACTGATCGTGTTTGCCCAATTAGTGAAATTTTTCTGTTCAATATGCAATTATACTATAAATCAGGGTTAAAAAGCCAGTTTTACTCAAACAAAAACATGGATTTACACAATGGAAGAACTTTACACAGAGGTAAGTTAAAAACCAAACAAACGATGATCACGGTTTACATGGCATCAACAAAACGCCAACTTAAAGACAAATTGCTTATCTTTGGAAGAATTAGTTAAACCAACATCAATAAAACCATCCCTCATCTAAAAATTTCGATAAAAACTATAGGCTTGTTTAATTATTTTTTTAATTTCTTATTTTGTGTTTTAATCCGCTTTTTGTATTTGCTTGGTTGGAAGAGGTGTATTTTTTATCTTTTCTATATCAGAAATTAATAAAACCCTATGGGGTTTAATATTACATGGCGATAGGTTTCGATCCTGAAGTTTTTCATTGGGGAAAGCATGTTCTGGTTCTTATCACATCATAGACTTGTTTTACACTGTTTTTATGAATTTTATAGCATATTCTTGGATATTTGAATTTATTTTACACGTTTAGATTAGGTGGAACAAGAATATTTTTTAAATACATTCTTTGTCCCTGTTTACATAGTTTCTGGTGGAACGCATCGACAGTGTAAATAAATTGATAGATGTACTTTACAGGGTTTTTAGTTCAATTTGGTATTTTTGCAATTGTATATGGTGGGAGAAAAATTTAGGAAAAAATAAACTCGAAAAATGAATGAAACTGAATAAAATTGTTTAGTTTTCGATAATTTCATTTCTTAAGGACCTTTGACATGCACGGTTTTCAGGTCTATTTACTCATTTCATATGGTTTTGATTTTTACAATTTCATTTTAATACTGTCAAAACAAGCCCTTGGGTTGGAAAAAAGGGAAAGGTTGGAAATTTAATGTAAGCCACCATCCGTTGAATTTGGGGTTTAGTCTTGTTAGCACACATTTTTTTGACATGGATTTTTTTAGACTTAAAGCACACGGATAGGGGGGTGGCTGCCATAATTTTTCGGGAACATTAAAATATCAGATTTTTCGAAAATTACAAACTCCTTTAATTAGTAAATTTACACCATTTGTTTCTTGAACCCAAATAAAAAAGTACCTGCATGTGAATTTTGAAAAATTAAAAAAATTGCCAACCCCGAAAATAAACAAAATCTACCTCTCCCAGTAATGGAACATGCTTCCGGACAGTTCAACCCTAGATAAAATAAAGTAGTCCCACCAAAATGTCCAAACAAAAAAACAGAAAAATGCACTAAGCTAAATTTGAAAAGGGAGGGTAGGGGGTGTACATGGTAATTTCTTAATTATCATTGCAAGCAAGGCGACTCTAACATTCAGGCTAACATTCAGGATTAGTCTGTATATGAAGGGAGGCTGAAATTTGCGAGATTATTAAATTTTTGAAAATTCTACCAAAATTATAACATCCCCCCCCCATATGCTGTAAATTAAAAAAAGCCACCTCAAAAAACGCGTGTGTTAGACCCAACCCTAAATTCAACGGATGGCCGCATATATAAAATTTCCAACCTTTCCCTTATATCCAACACAATGGCTAGTTTTGACAAATTAAAATGAAATTGTAACTGTAGACATAAAAACTAATTGAACTTTCAAAGGACGAACAAGAACTTAAAACCCTGTATCAGAGGTTGACCGTCACTCCAGAACTGATATTTCGAAACTGTTTGATGTACAAAAAATACCGAGACCCAATTAATCATCATTTCGACACCATTAGGTGTATATGTCCCCATGGCGTCGATCCTTCGAGTATCTAAGGTCCTAACCGAACATCTTAGCAACAAAGTGAGAGCTTTTAAGGATTTAGGACATGACGTCTAACAAATATTAGGTATTCAAGTAGCAAGCGCTCTCCCCCCACGCATATGTGCGAGTATTTAATGGCTTCTGATATGATTTCCTATAAAATGTTCTTAAACTACAATAAACGAAAACATTTTTAAAGAAATGTTGCCTAAAATTAATTCAAAAGCCATGCGTGAAAACTTAATGGCTGATATGATTTTCTCTAAATTGCTCTTAAACCACCACGAATTGATAAAATTTTACAAAATTACTGCCTTTAATTAATTGTAAACTCTTTATGATTAGCGAACGTGATTTTCTGTTCCAAATTATCCACCAGACGATC
>JWZT01004089.1:3831-19573 GCA_000827895.1 Thelohanellus kitauei
TTATTAGAAACATCCATTAAGCAGATATATCTTTTTATCACATCAGTTGTTCTTAGACAAAAATCAAATGAAGCTCCGTAATAGATTCTAATAGAGATGCTCGATGATTTATTGCTTTTAATGAATGATTAGTCTAGTATTTTTGTTTATTTTATCGTGTATCGGCTCATGGCAAGTGGTATGAAAACAAAAATTACGAATGATTCATAAATATCAATTTTAAGTCAAAATTCAAGGAAAATTGTTTTAGGTTAAAATTAGACAGTTTTGAAGAAAAGTTCAATGCGAAAATAAGACAAGGTCTACTATATCTGATTCGTTTTGACTCGATAAACCGATGCCACTTTTAAAAATTCGATACAATACAGAAAATTTCCAATTATTTTTACGGTAATTCCAAACATACATTAACTCATTTTTAACACAATTTATAAATTTAAAGACAAATCTTTCATAAAATTATTTTTGTGATTAAAATGACTTCAAATTAACGTTCATTGAAATTTGCATTAAGAGTAAATATTTCTAATTATATTCCATCATTTTTATCATTTATTCCATAATGATTGTTCTCATATATTATGGTAAATTTAAAAAAATATATCGATAAAATATTTGTAAAATGGCTACATTTTTATCCCAACCCATACTTGAAAACAATCTTCTAGCAAAATTATTTTCTATCGAAATTGACTATTTTCTGTTACGAATATTATTATTTGTAAAAATATTATTTTTGTAAATCATCGGGCTGTAAAATGTTGTGCATACTCAAAAAAAGGATAAGTTTCTAAACAAATTTCTTACATCATTTTTTATGATATTAATATCAAAAATTCTAATTATAATATTTTGTAAATAAAATAAAAGCATTTATTATTCAGATAATTATTTCCATATTGGAATATTGAAATTTGTTTGAGATTTCAGCACCCGAAATCGAGTCATATAAATCTTGAAAGATAACAGCAAAGCCACGAATGTTAGCGAAACAATGATCAAATACATGTATTCGATTTTCTCTGACACATCATTCTGATTATTGGAATAATTACCTCATTATGATTTGGATTATAATTTTTTACATCGGGCACGCATGGATATACCAAATTACTAGAATTCAAAGGAACATAGATAATTTTATAATGATCATTTATCAATTCACAAATATGCTGACTGTTTGTGAATTGGATTGACAGGTTAGATATACGAATATCGATATATTGGTCACCATCATTATCAATTTTTATGTAAATAGAATGTTTTATAAATTCATATTTTGTATTTTGATGAAATTTTAATTGTGACCCTATCCAATACTTGTGTTCAACAGAATTCGATGATGAACGATAACCAATTTGGCAACCCTTTATTTCAATCTCTGCTCCTAAATTAATATAATTGCAATTTATCTCAAACAATGACGAATCTATTGCAACAAACATATCGATAATTATCTGAGAATCAGTTGCTATAAATGTTTGAATGTTTTTATCATCAAAATGAGCAAGTTCACGCCTAGATTATTGCACGAAATACCATGATATAAAATAGTAAATATATAAAACAGCTCGAATTGTTACTTCAGATTTTCCGAGCGATATATTAAATATGCTTGCTTTTCTTGGAATTTGTTGTTCTGATTTCATCGGCGAAATCAAAATAAATTTAATTAAGTACAATATCATCGGTTAGATATTAAACACAGATTGGTCACACCTTTAATAAAAAAATTTAATAAATATAATAAGCATTATTATCTATTTATGAATAATAATTTTATCATTTATAAATAAAATCGAACGCTTTATAATGAAATAAAAGATTCATTATTTTGGGCTTTTATTAATAGTATTATAATTTTCAGAATAAGAATCCAAAAAAAAAAAAATGGTTAAAAAATTCAGGGGATATATTTATCTATGACGTCATTGTATTATTTTCGGCTATTTCACTATTAAAAAAAGATTCATGATAATTGATTAAATTACATTGATTCATTAGGAATAGCAATATTGTTTACAATAATTGTCAAATTATGGATATATATTATAAAATTTATGGACACTGATTCTATATTATCAGCTGCTATATCATAGTTTACAATTTGGTATTTACGAGATTCACATCATAGTATAATTATCTTATCACATTAATTCAATTTGCTTTAAAAATATCTAACGGTTATAAACATATAAATTTCATATTGTTAAATTATAGGCAATCTGATCAGAGTAAAGACTCGTATTCAAATATATATCTGACAATGATAGATTCAAATATGTTTTAATATGACCATTCAGTATGTAATTTCAGGTAATTTTTATGACGTATCTCTTGATTTATTCATTTATATAATAAGTTGAATGTCAAAATGATTTTTAAATTATTATACTACATTTAATTTTTTTAAATATGAATATGCGTCAATTTTTTAAATTATGTCCCTATTAATTTTTGATTTTATACAATGTGATAATATCGATAAATAATAAATCAAACAATAATTTATGTGTACATTTCACAGAATAACCAATTATTTGAAAAATTACTCATCTATGCCATATTAGTTATTTATTAATAGATTTAAGTATAATGTCATTATTGTCTTTATTTATTTTTTGATCTAAAATAAAATGTTAATTTAAGAGAAATCATATGTGTAAATTTTAAAGGACCATTTATCCTATAAATAGAATAAGTATAGATATACGAATATTGAAATACCACTGGTAGATTGAATGAAAATATGTCAATTTGAAATTATCAGGTGTGATATAATTTTAATTACATTTGATGTTTATATTTATGAACTTGTGCATTTTGTTCACATAAATATATTTTATTAATGTATCGAATTAAAAAAGATTATTTCTTTTATATCAATGGTTTTCTTGATGGTTTCGATAGAGTTTATGCCTACACTTATTATGTGAAAATTTTTCATTATAATATTAAAACAATCAAGATTCTCTTAAATACATTAAGAGCTTAAAAATCTATTTTTCATAGTTCGAAATAAAATTACTGTTCTAGGACCGAGACAGCAATAAATAAATTTACTCTTGGATACTTGAATTTCTAATAAATTTAGATAAAAAGAACAATTCCGCTTCATTTAAAAGTGGTAATTGTCATGCGAAAAATAGAAAATATGCTGCTCTAAGTTAAAGAACATAAAAAAAAATTCTCAAATGCTAAGCATTTTTAATTTAAACGATAATATTGAAACAAATATGTTTTAAAGTAACTAGAGATAGATTTTCAAGATAAAAATCAACACTTTTAAGTTTGATCCTCGAACTAATGACAAGAATCAAGAACTTGAACGTGAGATATATTATTAATATTATGCATAAGTGTCGAGTTGAAATCTTTATCTCGTACGCAAGCGAATATAAACGATTTCTAATTTGACAAAATAGAGTCATCTGTGTTTACACTTGAAATTCGATTCCTAGTATCACCTAAATAAAATTCTAACATCGTTAAAGGGCGGTTCGTTGAATAATTCATTATCACTAGAAAGTATGAAATAAAATCAAGATAGATCGATACAGTATTCATATATTCAAAATTATTACATTAATAAATTTGAGATTTTTGTCATCTTAAACAATAAGCGAGCAGTTTTTATTAAAAAATTTTGGGAATTTTATACTACAAAGAAATACAAATTCTATTTGAAATTTTATAACTTTGTTTCTGGATTGAAATTTTTGGAGGAAATTGCATAAATACATGTTGTACAAAAAAAAAGTGACGATCCCATGGACTACATGATAAATCATGGGATAATATTAAAATGTAGTGAAGTTTTTTGTGAATAATCTTTAGTAGGAATGTCAAAGATACAGCCCGCTTTTGACTTATATCCGGATTGCGAGAAAATCAGTACAAATATATCAACACACGCGTGGCCAAGGATTAGATAACGTAATTCATGCGAAAATATATTTAAAGAATCTCTTAATGAATTGTTGGCACAAAACATTCTTTGAATGTAGATTAATTCTTCATTATCCATTTAGTCATGTTAGTATTTATTTTACTAAAACCTCTATTTTTTATAAATTTTCTAAAATCAAGTCTATTCAGGCCCTTCCACTTTACATGTAGTGTATTTCTTAATTTATTTTCGTTTTTAAATAAATCAAGAACACTTTTGAGATATTCATGCAATATGCCATAAATGAAGAGAAAAAAAGACGTTAAAAATTTAGAGTTTCTGAGAAAACATAAAAAAAAGCAATTATTTTTTCATAGGGGCTAATGATTAACAAACATGTTTTTCTTTGATTGCAGCCAATCGCTCCTGAGAAAAAGTATAATGTTCGAAGACATTACGAAGCTAATGAGAGTGGATTTGAACACTACACAGGAAATCTACGACAAGACAATGTGGATTATTTGGAAAAAGCATTAAAATAACATCTATCCTTCTTAAAAACACCAATCATATCAATGCTTTGGCTGTAAAAGCTATCTATGCAATATCTCATCAGTTTGAAATGGAATCGAAACCGTTTTTCAATGGAAAGATAATAATGATAATCATGTTTTATACAGCACAATAGATTTGTCGTTGTAAGCGACAAACATTTTTTCAATAAGCCTGTCAATATAGATGATTTCAGTGAGAGAGTTTTTGACGTGCTCCATGATCTAGATAGTCAGCATCCAAAAAATAGTTAAATGGTTTGTCGCTTTTCTAATGACTATTGAATAGATAACAAATATAACTGACTTTACTCAACTTGCTGATGTTATTCATTGTGTTGATACGAATAGCAACTAAACGGGCAAATTTTGAACTGAATCCAATGTCAGATACAATAAGGGCAGACAATGTATATTAATGTTTGGGAGAAATCCTTCTCAAACATTGTGTCAATTAGAAGGAACCTTTGAGGCTGGTCGTCGATTGAACACCTTTATTTATAGGCAAGAAAGTTGTTGACGCAACAAATTTGACATGAAGGCTCATACAATGGAATGTGAAGTCGAATTTCTGCAGTTTTATATACATTTTACTTCCAAAATCGTTTTGCCGCTAAATCATGAAGGTTAAAATGAAATGAATGTCGTGGTAAACACGATGAATTTCATCTTAGAGAAAGGTCTTTACCAAGTAAAATATGCAGCATGTTGGATGATGTGGGATGTTCCTCATATATCCCATATCATACGGAAGTTAGATAGCTTAGGGTTCTGGTATGCGTCATTATTTTTAAATTGAATTCTGAAAAAAAATATTTTTGGAGATGAAAATATGCTCAGTTTTAGAGTTAAGCGATAACACATGCTGCTTAGATTTAGATATTGATTGATATTACTTCGAAAAACTTTTATCTTAAAAAAATCCGGGAGTTAAAAACACTAGTCGCATATCAAAATTATAGCCATTCATTGTTTTAAGTGTTAGCTCGAATTATATAAAAAATTGTTAATCGAATATGTTCCAACACATATTCTAACAATTAAATCTTTAATATATTACACTATCTTTTTTAATTGACTTCATACCAAGAATTACATCACGAGATTTCGGCGCTGAGAAACAAATTTACGAGAAAATTTCCTGATTTTCAAGACATGACAAATTTCTTGAAATTGTGCCAACCCATTTGTCTATAAATTCACAAACAGCGTTGGAGAAATTACAAAAACAACTATTGGATATTCATTAGTATTCATTTTTGAATGCCAAAATATATTTTGTTTACAGTGGTAAAATATGCACATGAATAGTGCAAAAATATCAACTATGACAAGCTTTTCTACGAGAATATTATAGATATTCAGAAAAACTTATGTAGGCAAGTATTTGTTTCTATTATGAATTCAAATAAGTCAAAAAATCATTCAAAACTGACAAACAGTCATTTGAACATTGTTCTATAATTTTATAATCCTCATATGCGCACATCAGACTTTGATGAATGTTCAGTATTAAGCTCTGTCAGACATTTGCAACCACTAATTCTTAAATTACTGAGAAGATTTTTATATCTTTGAATAAATTATCTTCACAAAATAGAATTTTTATTGTTCATAAAATTCACATCTTCGAATTACTTTTATTCATTTTTAGTAACATTATGCTACATGTGATAGTATTCTCTCGAACAACTCTTATTAATAAATGTGTATGTTATTCAATGTATCATATATAAATCAGGGTTTTTACTCTGTTTGCTTTGTAAGATTAATAGCATGCAGTAGACACGCACAGAAGCACTTTTAAAATTCTATCCGAACCGCCACGGGAAATGAGTTTAATCTATTCTATATGTATATCATCCTGAATAATTGTTACAACATGTATGAAGAGGACATGCTGAGAAAACAAACATTTATAAAATATCAAAAATCGATTTTTTTATAATTTGTCTAATTTTAAATGTATATCACGGCATCAGCAGCTGATTTTGTGAAATTTTATTAATATCTATAAGAAAATTTACCAGAATGTATTGAAAAGCTGTCAATGAAAGCGCATATTTTATAAATAATTCTTTTATAATTCACGTTTATATATGAATCAAACAAAATCAAATAAATAACTGTAAAATTTATCCACGCTGTAGAGCTGAAGATTGGATTCACAATGTGAAAACTCTCCTTCCAACCCTCTGTATTTAAATTACGATTTGTCCAAAATTTTCATTGATAACAATCTTACACTTTTGTAAAAAAACAGATGCAAAAAATCTGAGATATTTAATTCGTATCATAGCCTTAGTTTATGAACATATTTTATTGATTATCAATTTTATATTCAACGTAAATTTTTATGGGTTTGAACAAATTTTAAGTTTAAACATGTGATCAGGCTGCATTAATAGCTTCTAAACATTAATTGAAACGAACTTTATAAAAGATGTCATTTGTCATAGATTTCATACTTGGTCTGAATTATATACATTCTGTTATCATCATTCAATTTTTCACACAATTTAAATAATCATAAACATCCCTGTAGAAGAAATTACTCTGAACTAGTACTAATCGACATAAACTGATTAAAATCGGATTCCGTTAAGATCACATATGTAAAATAACTCAGAGTTGTAATGGTAAAAAGATATAAAAATGTATGACCTACTCCACACGTCATAAAAATAATATGATTTCAAGTGACAGCTGACGATTATAAAAATTGGTCGCTCGTCATTTCATATCGACTCATCCATAATTTTTAATATGTTCGAATGAAATATAGTTGAACCTTTATACAAATTTATTTCGACATCATCGTATCCAATACAAAGTAATGAATAAGAAAGAAATGGAGTGGTTGCTGTCACGATTTCAGAAAAATATGTATGTTTTTTCAGTTGACAAAACGAGCATTTTCATATGCATGTAGAAGAGTTATGGATTCATTGTTCCAATCGAAAACGTATTCTTTAAGATAGCTTAAATATTTTTTTACCACTACTTATGTCAAACATCTCAGCAGATTTTACGAAAATCTAACAATACGGCTGTATCCATTTGATTGACTAATCTACTCTCAAAATTCATTAGCCTTCAAGCTTCAACCATTTATGTAAATTTTCATAAGATGCATTTCCTAATAAACACGAAATTCAGAAACGAAAATATTTTGATCTTCGTCTTATTAATTAAAATTAAATTTCACAGGGCTACATTTCTTGAAATCTCGAAAAAGTATTTATCAATTTTTTATAATAAACAATGTTTTATTTTCTGCCAGTGGTATAAAACATTTGGAAAAAATGGAAAAAAATAGCACAGTTTGAAAATAAACAGAGTTTTGAAAAAATGATGGTATAATGGGAAACCTCGTTAATTTTAATAAAAAAAACATTAAAATTTAATTTCATTGTGCGCAGTTATTTGCGCTTAGTATAGCTTTAAAAATTAATATGTTCAGTTTTTTGGACTTTGAGTTCCAAATGATCGATTAACTTTTAGGATTTACATAATATCTCACTCATCTGCAATTAATCTTTGATTCCATAATCAGAATCAACATATTAAAGAGAAGGGACACCTTCTTACGTTTCTTTACTCGTTAGACTAATCTTATGTTTTGGATTTCATCGTTAATTATGCGCATGTCAATTTACTAAAAAGCGAATATTACGAAATAGTAATACTGGTCTAAATTCAATGAAAATGGTTTTCGGCAGAAAAATTGACCTGGGTTACTGTAATGTTTTCATCAAAAATATTAATATAGCGCAAATAAAATGAAATTCAGCGCGAGAAACGGTAGAATGATTACAAAACTAAGTGCAAATCATGGCCTGAAATAGTATTTTCGAAATCTATGAATAAGCCATATGTTATAAGTGTTGTAAAATAATGCATTTGAATGATGAAAATTGTTGAAGAGAAAATGAGAAGGTATGATCTCAAAATTTGAATATCGTGAAAATTTCATTTATCATCATTTACATCCTGTTTTACTTGGTTACCGACCTCTTCGCAGAATATTTCATCGAAATCTGTGTTTGGTACATAATTCTATTTAAAATTTTGCATTGCTGTGGTGTGTTAGAAAATGTAAATATGTTAAAAATTACGAAAATCTACAAATAACATATTATCCATGATACTAACGGAATCATATATTTTTGTTTTAAATTACTTATCTTGGTTCAAAGGATTTTAAGTAGCTCGAGCAACCCCTATTTACATTGTAATATTTAACATTGTTATAAATAATTACATAACACTAGATTTTTGTAGATATCCAACTTATATAATTCTCAAGTATACATCCTATTGCGCAAGACCAAATATTTATATGAACATGAATATTTGTCATCAAAAATTGTATTTGTCGTACAAACACTTATATTTTTATTGATAATTTAGGATATGCAAAATTGTTATTAATATGTATATTTTTGGATTAAGGTTTTCGAAATCGATTAAATCTATTACCCTCGAAAGAATGTTCAGTTTCATTATTAAATTGTGTTTTATTGCGTTTTACACAAGAAAAGCGAAAGCAAAAATCAACCATAGAATATTCAATATATCTCGTGGACACATGAAATTTATCGTCAAACTGAACTTTCGAATGGTCTATGAAGTAAATTCGTATTTTAATTTTTAATTTAGTACTAAGGTAATGTTTGACCAATCAAATATTTTAAAATTCAACTTTAGTTCCAATGGTTCACAATTCATAATGGATCTCCAGACATCAGAAGATGAAAGCCAATCGTAGTGTGAGATGAAATGCGAGACTGTGGAAACTGCGTCAGACATTGTTATAAGTGGATGTAACGTGTCTGTTTCACATGAGTATCCGATTATTAATCGATATTCAATCGGTTATCTATTTCAATTCAAAACACAAACAATTTACAAACTCGAAAATCATCAAATACATTTCAATATAGATGGTAATAATAGTCAGAAATATTTTAACTTTTATTTGATTCAGGCAACGATTATACCCCAATTCTGGAACCGAATCTGTGAATGAAATAACGTGAACCCTCCTTTGCATATCGGCCAATTGAACTCAGATCATTAAATATCACCTTCTCAAAAAGGAGGTGGAAGCTATATCAACACTACGGATACCTATGTTTCAGTAATAAATATACACCTAATTTTCAAACACAAATTTCTCTTAATCAGACCAAAACTCATTTAAACGAAAGTGAAAAAAATGACAATAGTGGATTTTGGTCAAAGACAAATGTATTGATATTAGTTTGTATATTAGGGGGTTTTTTAACCATATTTTTGTTATACAGAATAAGTTTCGGTCGTTGTAATAGAAAGAAATTCAAAATGAAAAATGGAGGGCATAATATATTACAAGATATCGACATATCTATGCTTAATATTATAAATATTTAAAATATTGTAGTGTATTATATAGATATATTTTTACTGTTTTTGAAACATTCAAATATACAATTCTTTTTAGCAAGTTGATTAAATACCACCAATAAACATTGTTTTCAATTTATAAAAGGTAATGTCTAATTTAGAAAGCCATAAATGCCCTTTCTGAATTTATAATTGATTAGTCGATTTCTAAAACAACCCTCTATTTTAAGGAAAATTAATTTTTCAAACAACCTTAAAATAAAACTGACATAAATTTGACTTTTCTTTGAAGTCTATTAAAACAAGGTTTGCATTCAGATATTTAACATCGAAGGAACAAATAGGCAAGCCCATTTTTTTAAATGGTTATCATGAATGCATGCCTAATTATTACGAAAAAATGTCTTATTGAAATTTATGTTTGTTAATATATATTTCTCATGTAGTAGAAATTGGATAATCTTTGTCAAAAACAATCAGTGACTTAAAGACAGATGTATAATTGGAAAAGGGAATATTATCATTTTTAAGATAATTAATTATCCACCTTAAATGAGGTGAATCATCGAAAATTCTAATATTCGAAAGTAACAATTTTTTATTTTTTAAGATTAATCTTCAATGACAAACAGTAGTAATGTAGAAAAATATCATATTTAATATTTCAGAATCGTGTTTCATGGAGAGAGTAATAGACAAATTAACACGTGAAAAATTTCTCACAAAATCACATATGTTGGTATGATTATTACATTATAATAGTGATTTTTATACGAGGTAACATAATGATAGTACAAATTGTCATTTATCATATAAAGGTAATAAATAATTTCAACTGAGTGTTAATTAATATAACCCCATGAAAAATACGATTTACCTATACATTTATATAGAAGTATAAAAAAGTATAATTTCCTAATTCCTTCGAAATCTTCAATGGCAGGAAGTATATAATTTTCGTAATTCGAGTTCCTACGAAACAATTTAAAAGAATGTTCACGAGATATATTCATCATGACCAAAGCATTCATTTCATAATTAAAGCATCTGTGACCGGTAATATTAAAGACATGTTAAAAAAATATATGTAAACACTAATAATGGCACTGTATTCATACTATGCCCTATGGAAGTTTAAGATATCAGACAAATCATATTAAATGATACACGTTTATTATAAATAATTTTAGTGTAAATACTCCCCGAAAATATAAAACTCAAAAGAATCTGTGGATCAGCTTACTTGAGGATTAATTCAGACCCCTTTAAACTGAATTATAAGTAAATCTATACGTATAAAAATAATTTATTAATAAATTGTGTAGAAGTTTTATAAACAGATCTTGATTACGCTAAAGTATCATTTTTCATTTTTCATTAATAATTTTGGTAAATTATCATATTTATATGGATAATGATCAACAATCTTTCGTGTTAAATAATCATACCCAGATTTAAAATTTTATTAAATATTTCCTCATCGAACATTGTATTCAGAATGGCATCACAACAAATTTGTTCTGCGCGTGCTCTGCCTTTCAAATTTGTGATTATATGTTGCATATTTTGTACATTAGGATAATAATCACAAATTCAATCATAATAATGAATATTTAACAAAAAATTAAATAAGGATTACGATAACTTTTCGGCTTTACGAATCAGACAGGTAGATTCAAAACAACAAAAGTAATTGGAATGAGTGATAGATTTGTTGCTGAAATTAAGGCATTACAGTTGATAACGCAGATAGATTATTTATATCTGGTGAGTTTGAAAGTTCTAATACAGTGATTCGAGAAACTTCGAACGCTTATTCCGAAGCTGTATAACTGGCAAAATACTTTCAGATGCAATAAATTTCCAATGTCTTACTATATATGGCTGCCGCGAAATCTTACATTGAAATAAAGTATATTCGAGGAGATGAGTGTTTTTAGAATGTTGTGGACGTGTGTTTCACCGATGAATTTATTTCATGGTGAACAAGGAAAGATTAACAAACAATAGAGATTTTCTTTGACATCGGATATTAAATGTTGATTAAGTTTGAAGATCAAATATGGGCTGAACAGCTCTTCACAAAAGGGGATGATCTTAGACTTTGTCCCGAACTTCCTCACTCTTGGGTTCTGAAACAATTTGAAGAGAAGGATTTCTATGGCGATCTTGAATAAGCATTCGAATTTAGACAAATGGTTGTATCGAATATGATTCAGTTACAAGTATCAGAAACTTAGTGATTGAAAAATAGACTACCCATGAATGTACTTCTTCAGATAACTGTTTATCACTTTGCCAAATTTCTGTTTCGGCACAGACTGGGCTAGATATCTATCTTAAAGATAGCTCAGAAGAACAACAACCTTTCTGCATCGAACAAAGACCGATACAAAGGAAGAATAGACCGCTACAATATTATTAACATAAAACGTTAGCCTTTAGATTTCCATCAATATATGGCTGTTTAAAAAACTTTATGATCAATTTTACTTTTGCGCATGATAATCGTATTGAATTAATATAATTCATAGAATCTTTATTAATTTTTAGTCATTTAGTTTTTAATCTTCTATTTATTGATTCGATTATTGTCATAGAATATCTAATAGTAAAATCGAACCACTAATATACAACATCATGAAACATAATCTAAATAATATTCATTTTTTTAAGTTTTTAAATCATGAATAGCCGTTTGATGAATACTATCAAGAAATCGGATAACATTTTGCTGGTTACATACATAATATATCATTTTTTCGTTCATCATCTATCAACATTTTCCATGTTTGTGATCAACTTAATAATCTTTGAAATTAACTTAATAAACTTTGCAACTAACTTCATAATCATTACTATCAAGTTGACGATCATTGGAATCAACTAAATAAATCTTCAACCTATTTAATAAAAGTTTCCACAAATAAAACAATAACTGCATGAGCGGAGTTTGTTACCATTTTATGTAAATATTTTGAATTTACAGGTAAATCATGATTTCAAGATATAATTAATTTAAAACATATTTTGATTTTAAACACGAATCAGAATGTGATAACAAACTAAACATATATTTGCAGGCAAGGTGAAGAAGTTTCGCATTTGAATTTTTTATTTATGCCGGATCGGCAATAATTACCTCGCCAATAATACATAGAATCCCTTAACAGATAGTTCATTCGAAATACAGTGCTTGTGAAATTATACAAATTTATGACTAATTTCCAGAAAAACAAAAAGAAATACTATAGTCCTTTTTTGATTCATTTAAAACAAATGTTTATATATCCTTTAAGCAAACAACATTCGATTTTAAGGCAAATTCGGTTTCTCAAGTTTCGCAAAATCGATGTACTTGACAACTTTGTGATGGAGTTAATAAAATGAATGTTGATAAAAGAATGTTAAATATCTCTCTCGTTCAATATATTTTTTTTTGATTTTTGGCAACTTTTATCAAAAAGATTATTAAAGCGGTTCCAAAGATTATTAAATAGATAAAAAAACCTTTAAATCATTTATCCTTTAATGATTGCATCGATTTCCATCAAAAAATCTCTTTAAAATTATTGTTAAAATATTGTACGAATAACAAAAAATTTGTTGAAAATTTTAAATTTTCACAAACTCCTCAATGATATTGCATAGATTCTAAAATTACATTATTTATTCGGTCCTGCTGTCCAATAGAATGTGTTTTTTTATAATAAATATCATCATTCATTTTCATGGATCTGTATTGAAAATTCTTTTTATATATGAATTGAATCGTACATATATTTAAAACTTAGTATTATCTCATGATTTAGTTCACTTATGCGCAGAAAAAAATATTAATTATACTAAGTTGTATTAACTTAATATTGTATAAAAAATATTTTTTTTAGGTGAGTATGTAAGGATTCTCAAAAATATTTTCTGTAAATTATATTATTAGTTGTTGTATAATGAATATCTCTCTCTTCTGAAATCGATAAATAATGATGATAAGTCTCAAATTAATGAAATTTTGTCTATTTATCACTAAGTAAATGTGTTTGCCAGTATGGCTACATTGTTAATTTGATCGATTTACCAGTACTTCCGATAATCAAAAAATTATTTATAAAATCAATATCAATAAATATGTACTATAAAAGCACTTATTCGTAAATAATCATAAATTTGTGATAATTGTGCAAAATTAGCCAATTTAAACATTAAAAATATTTGTATTTAAATGATATAAAGTTTTTGGCATGATTTACTGATTTATTTGGAATACCCTTGAATGAAGAATATTGTTGCAAATACAATGTAATTTAAGTCATTATTAATGATTTTTATTTTCATGTCATTTTCTAGGTGACCAATATCAACATATTCACTTTTGTTGATGTTCTCTACATATTCGAAGAATATGTAAACGAGTTAAACTATTTACAAATAATTTTGAAAGATGTAAAATATAAAAATGCGTTTATTTTCCATTCGGGCGAGTATAAACGATTGTTTGAGACCATTATACTTTCAGTATAATTCACAGAAAATGTCTGTTTCTGAAAATATAAACGTATTTTCTGTGAAATGTTAAATATCGAATATTAATCGATTTTGTCATATAAACAAAAAATTTACATCTCAAGCAGTCTTTTAAATTATGTATATGAATAATCAAAACAACGTTTGAAAACTGGATAATATACACTATATGGAATCAAAAAAAACATTGATTTTTCAAAATCACTCTGAAGACAAACAAAGTATATTTTATAATATGCGTTTTATGTTTATATCATTATGCAGATAGTTTCTGCGACGTGACACAGTCTGTAAATAGTTAAGGTATTTATCCAATATTTTAGTCATATAATTAAGCTATTTTTGGTTTTTAATGTTTGTATATATCATTACTATGAAATATTTCGTATTCGCATTCTCGAATATTTAATCACTACAAATATTCATGTTGATATTCAGATGTAAATATTGCAAATATATTTTAAAGATGATTAAATAACTGAATTATCAAAACGTAAATCTTTTCAAGATGCAACGTTCACTCACTTCAGAACAACTATTTATAAATGATTAGGTGTTTAGATTAATTTGCAGTGTTATATTGTCTAAAAATTTAGACTTAACATATTTACAAAGAAGAAAGAATGAAATTTCTACATTACAAAATGGTTTTGATGAAAATGAAGGAATCTAGCCTTAAAGATAGTTTTTTATGAACATATTTTTGTAAAAATTGATGAACGAAAACTCTTTGCATCGAAAATTATAGCACAACATTAATATTATTTTATGCGAATTCTTGTAATTTATCCTATTACGATATTCTATTTTTCAATCAGTAAATGCTGTTTATAATGTGTGTAAATTGGGATTAAAATGCAATATTTCATTTATGCCATTAATATGAATTCAAATGACATCTCAAAATCTGACAATATGAATAGATCGACCTATGAGTGGTATATGATAATTCTAGGAAATAACGCAAAAAATCTTAGTTTAACATTAGATGCGAGCACTTTTACAGACGCTTACGCTAGATTGAAAATTTTTTCGATCAATTACTTAAGTTTCATTCGTTTATTTTAATTGTATCAAGAGATGAATCATATTTCTGTCTCATCTTGGGTGTTGAGTTTTTGTTATGATATTTTTGATGTATTCTTTAACATTCTTCATTTAAATTTCAGCTTCATATGTATTATCGATTCAGACAATACTCTCTCTTTGCCTGCTTATTGTATTCTTAAAATACTCCACTGTTAGTTTAATTCGTCTGTCTCCGAGGTATGACAATGTGAAATCTAACTATGTTTGATATCCAGGTCATCATTTAAAATTTTGTAATCATGTGTACAATTTATCTTTGTATTTTATATTTTGAATTATGATTTATAATAAATATTTATCA
>JWZT01004089.1:32773-67490 GCA_000827895.1 Thelohanellus kitauei
TTTTATTCCAAATATGGGCTGGTGTATAAATACATATATATTGTGATAAGATGATCGTCTAATTGTATATTCTTTGTGATATCGAATAAACTTTCTGACAAAAACACATTACACGGTGTCAAATATGAGAAAGAAAAAAATGCTTTAGGATTTATGAAAATAAAAAATAACAGAAACATTTCACATAATCCAAATTCAAGAATATTCAATATACATTTTTAAGGTTTCAGTAATTCAAAAAACAATTTAAGTATATTTAAAATGTAAATTTATAAAAGGACCTGCGGATTCCCAAAAGAAGCAAAAATCTCATTTAAATAGAAAAATGATAACCATGGACAAACATTTACGGAATGGAAATCTATTTCCGAAGGGAAAATTTCACGTAATATATAATGGATGTGGATAAAAATTATAGTTTTCTTTTATTTACTTTATGAATACAGCCTATCATATTTTCTAAATATTTCTTTGTCATTTCCGTCAACGGACTAATTTTGTAGAATTGGCCGGACATATCGGATGGTCAGAATGATAAAAAGAATTTTTTATATATAAGGTCTATATCTATGTTATCAAATCATCAATTGACAAAAAAATATTCATATTTTTATATATGTACATTGATTTTGGAATATTTTGTTTTTCCAATACATAATAGGTTAATCATTAAGTTAATTTGTCGAAATATTTTCATTTAATTTTACCAAGAATTATAGGTGATTAGTTTTGAGCAAATATAAAAATTGATATGTGTTTCCAAGGGTTCTTCTGATAATTTATACTATGTTTAATAAATCTGATAAAAATTAGCTTATATTTGACTCAAAAGTCATCTGTTAATGGAATCATCCATTAGAAACACATTGAAGTTGCATATGTTAATATTTCACAAAAAAAGTTGAAAAATATTATTTAGAGTCAATGAGTAATAATACACACATTATAATATCACTATATTTATGTTTTCATAGAATGATAGAGGATGTATATATTTATTTACTCTTAAAGGGGAAGGATACGTAATTAATTATCTTGGTAAATGAAAACTTTTGATCATAAAGGAATTTTTAAAAATATTAAGGTTAAATGAATTCTATTTGATCAAGAACGCAATTCAGTGTAATTCTAGCAAATTAAAGCCTTTGCATTAGAGTTATATTAAAAACTAAAAGTAACTTTTTTTTCAAAAAAAAAAAATAAGTTCAAAGTCCGAATGCTTGAACCTCGAAAAAATGCCTGAACATCATCCAAAAAATATCTTTGAGTTTTTCATCGCTTCTTAACAATTTGATATAGAGGCTAATAACATGCGTATTCTTGATTTTAGAATAAACAAATATAGTGAATAAATGGTGACATTTACCGCCCACCTTTTATTTATGAAACAAATTATATTCACAAACAGTATGAATTACTACTAATCATAAAAAATTGTAATTATGATTTAATAAATTTGATCGAATGATTGAAAGATAAATGAAAAGAAAAAGCATAAAAGAACTAAATTATCACAAAATTAAGGTTAGTCAACAGGAATGAAATGAAAGGTGTTGATACGAGAGTTAATATCGCCATATATAAATTTTATTTCATAAAGCAGAAATAACAATCTCACAAGTGCGGGAAAAGAGGCTCTTTCTAAAGGATTTGAGTATTGTTTAGCATCAAATTGGCTTTTACAACGATCACAACCATATCGTCTTTTTAAATAATTCTGGTATTTTACACCTGGATGTGTCGAATAACTGCGTATATCGCCATCACGATACTCCGAATTGTTAAATGAAATTATAATCATACACATTTGATATGAGTTCTTGACGAATTCTTCATTTTCAGACAAAATTTCAGGCAAATCACATTTAAATTCATTACATAAATATGACTCGTACTTAACAAATACACTCTTGATAAGATCGGAGCTGATCATCGAACTGGGATCAGTCTTTCGAAATTTGACCATAATATTTTTGTGCAAACGCATTATAGAGTCAATATAACCTTTATCACATAATAATATGAGTAGCCTAAACACAAATTGATCAACTTTGTCCAGAATGACTGCTAAATTTGAGTCATTAATCTCAGGAAGATTCGAAATTTGATATATACAATGGCAGATCTTGAATTCGAAATTTATTTCTATTTATTGATAAAATTTACTTTCATTATTATGATGTATCGTATCGAAAAACGTGAGGTAGAATTCTTTATCTGTCGATGTAAGTTCCATGTCTACAGTAATGAGGCTCCTAAAAAAATAGTGTAATATATCGAATCGATTATGGTACGTATGTAAGTCGATAGATTTTTTACTGAAATATTTTTGAATAGTGAAGTGCAGACCTTTTAATAAGTGGTTTAACCATTTAAATTCAATGTGGTTTATTGCAGGATAGGCCACAAGAGTAAAATATATTAGATGAAGCCTTGTATATTGATTTTGAGTCAATTTCAAAATATCCTGCTCGTGAAGAACATCCATTATTTTCCTTGACAAATCGATAGAAAATATAGAACTTAGGTAAATTAGTTTTTCAACCGTGTCGACTAAAAATGTATTTTTTGATCCCTGTAAAATTCCACTCCATATTTTAGCGAGATAAATAATGAACAAAGAATTCGGCATAGTTTCAACATGACGTAAAAATATACGAACTGTGACGTCATAGAAAATGGATAAATCGAATTCTATATCATCAAGCAATTTTAGACGCTGGATCATCCTGAGAACCATTATTAAAAGTTTTGAACAGTCTTCTTCTTCCGGAGTACAGAATTTGGACATTATTTCTCTTACGTTTATTGTCAGTTTGTCTAGACATACACTTGATCTATTCTCAAAAGCTATTCCGTAAATGTATTGGCATATTTTCCAAAATATCTCTCCTAAACCGTTAGTTTGATTGTGAACATAAAAGTAAAAATTATACATACCATTTTCATTAATAAAAAGTATTTTATTTTCTACACTTATGACACAATTTTTGATTGAACAAATCAGTGAATTCGGATCGTTTCTTAAGCCAATATCTCGAATTTTGATGTATTTTAGAAAGAGTTGCACGAATGACTTTGATCTTGGATGTAGTAAAAATTCCTGATTTCGAAAAATAAAAATGAAAATATCAAAAAATAAAACTTTCTTCTCAAGATCTATCTCATCATTCGCTATATCATCACTTATGTGATGTAATTCGTCATAAAGCTCTTTAGGGAAATTTTCAATAAAAATATTATCAAATTCGGTGTGAATTACATTCGAGAAAAACGAGATAACACTTTTAACTGCTTCCATCTGAACGGATAATTCACTCGACCGAGATTTCGTGATATATTCATCTTTGACTCTTTGTGGTGTATCATGATCATAATTGTGACTGGATTCCATCGTAAATTTCTTCCTAGATTTTGATGAAAAAAATTCCCAATAAATAAGAAATATTTTTAAAAGCTGGCGTTTATTGAAATAAATAATGAAAACGATGAATCGATTTTGCTTTCTCGTGCTCTAAACAATTTCAAACAAAATAGAAATTTCTATAGAATAACGATCGTTTTAGATTTTTACACTAAAACCTAGGAAATTCTTTTAAGATATTTTGAATATTTGACTTAATTTAATTGTAATAATTCGTCAAACATTTTGACGGTTGACAGTTAGATTGCATAATACAGTTGCTTGAAATCATATATTAAAATTCTTTAGTTTTAGAATGAAATCAAATTCTAATTTAAACTTTAAAATATTGTTACATTTTATAATGTAAAATTTTGCATATATATACATTTATGAAAACAATGTTTTCTCTGCTCATAAGTTTTCTGTCACAGATAACCCTCAAATGTGATCATAAAAATGAGAATTTATCTTATTTATGAGCTTCAAATTCATCATGTTTCACTCAGAATTAATACAAATTCGTTTTTTCAAACCCACGATGGAGGTGCATAATACGTATATGAATAAGCAGGTATTTTCACAGATCTCAACTTCTTAAACAATATTTAGTATTAATTCAATAACCAAATAATAATTTGGATATTCTGCTATTCTACACAGTCTCTCGATAATCAAAAATATGAATGGCACTTTTGAATCAAATATTTTTTTATATCATAGAATATTTCTTTCGTTTAATGAATTACTTATACATTCTTGATACATCTAACGGTCGTACTTCATACCATAAATTCAATGTGATCCAACAATATTCAGTAGATTATTAAACTGAAAACACAATCATCGTTGATATTTTCATTGACATCTGTATGTGGATTCAAATATTAACACATTGTGAATAATTTAGACATTTATAACAAATCTTATATTATTATTTATCTCGAACACCAAAAAATAAATTAAACGCGTATAAATTAGTCATCTTAAAGTATATAAAATAATGAAATCTGATACTGTAAATTTGTTGTTATATTTTAAATATACTACAAAAAAGCAAAAAAAAATTCCATCTATAAAATGAATTTAAAGTATGATTATCGATTTTGATTCAGATAAAATGACATGTGGATTAATGAGAAGGTCTAGGTACGTAGGATGTATGTAGAAAATGTAATACAATTAAGATATTATGTAACAGATCACATCCCTTTTCATTATATTTTCATTGTAATATCACTGATGAATTTTGTTAAACTTGACAAAAAATTTTAGAATAATTGATTTTTTTCTAAATCCTACAGACTGTAGAATCACTCATGAATTATACCAACTTGTTACTCCTGTATCTCAATATCATCCATTTATATACATTCAATGGCAGCATTCATGTTTGTGGTGCCTTTTAGCATGTTCAGAATAGGTTGAGCTAATATCATCCCCATTTATAGATCTTATTTTTCACAAATAATTCAGTCGACTTCTATATAGATACAATATTTATTATACTAAATTATACATGGTTTTCATCCTCAATCGTACACATATACTACACCGCCCAGATCTCATTCAATATCGCACATGAGATATATATGCATAATTTTGTTTTAAAATTACAAAAAATCTTATTTGTTAGCTTTTCCGCTTTAATCACACATGCATCTTTCTCGTTAGACATTTTTTGAAGAAAAATGATGAATCTGCATGTTTCATAATATATCTGTGAATTCATTGTAAAATCAGAGGGTATATACCCTAAATCGCACATTATAATTATACATAATTGATCATAATAAAAAATGAATCAGTACATCATTAATTAATATACACATTTTTCCAATTCTACATCAACAAAACTCAAACCAAAAAAAAAAACACAGAAATTATAATAACTTTTATTTGTAATTTTTTCATCATCAAGCAAACATTTAAAACATGATACGTTTAATACACAAAATATCATATTCTTCCCAAAATTCACAGTAGTCTTCGTCCGACACGAAACTAATGTGCTGGGTGCAGATTAATTTAGAAATTGAGATAAATGGGGTGTTTGAACCTTGACACAAAGCCTTAGACATGCCACCCGTTCTTCACTACCAGGCGAGTGGCTGCCGTGTGGGTGGTCATTGAAAATTTAATCCCGCAACTTCGTCGTACAAAGGTCCACTTCAATCCGTGTCACCTGATAAAACTCGGTATTAATTGTAGAAATGAATTCCCGAATTTAGTATAATATATGCTGATTCATCTTATTACCTCAAATCGTGCTAATAGGATAAGTTCCATGAATGGTAAATGTGGAAAGATCGCATATAATATTTTGTGTCATTTTAAAATAAAATCATATCTCATGGGAGATTTAGGATGAAACACCTGTATTTACCAAAATTAATTTATAAGCTAGTTCTTTGGAGATTATATGAGGATTATAAAGCTGTATCTGCAAATATATTTTGTTAGTTGTTACATACTGGTTTGTTTTCTCAACATATTTTCTCAAAATGTTGTGAAAACGCAAATATATCTAATTTTTTCGTCGTGATCATAGAGTTAGTCGGTTAGTATGTTGTTCCTTTTGGTTAATTCGAGAGATTTAGAAGCGAATTCTTATAATCCTAGGTTCTGTATCATAGAATTTTCGGTAAAATTATAGTTAAAACTCTGTTTTGTAATAAAGTGTATATTATAAATATAGAATGTGCACTATTTGAATTGTAATATTTGTCATTACAACTGGAAGTTGATCAAAATTTCAAATAATTAGAAAAATGAGATCCCACAACACTCCGAGAAATAAAACAAGAGAACGTATTTATATACAAATAAAATGTACCATCAACGTATGAAAAAATCAATATCTCACAATAACTCTATTTCAAGAGTTCGTAAAATGTTTACTGCTTAAATTCCTAAAGTTCGTAGGGTATGGAATAATTTTCAGCAACTATTAAAAATCGACTAATAGCAAAAGGTCATTTATCGATAAACCGTGATATATAGTAACAAGGAAATATTTGAAGTGATATAATCGAAGTAGAATGCTCTCTCACTTAACAAAATCTATCAGATATCTCTCAATATTACAAACAAACAAAAATAAACAATCTCATTGTTCGATGATATTTTAACGATGCTAAATATATATTTTCAAATATTTAATTCATTACCAAAATAAATAAACTAGCCAGCGTCATTCCGTAAATACACGATTTGGTCATTAAATACTTGTAAAACTCTGCCAGTTATAGATTTATACATTTATTCGATGTAACTGGATTAACATCTCGATGAAGAGAAATTTTGAAAGGTAGTTTGTTGAAATCCAAATGAAAAAAATAAAAAAACCATTAAATCCACAAATATTACGATTGTTCGGCATTCTCTTAAAATTAGAATATGTATGAAAGAGTGTCTGAAAAGGCGTCCCATAATGACTTTCACATTGATGTCCTGCTAAACATGATAACTCTTCTTAAATAAATGCAATTGAAAAAATAATTTTCATAATGAGCATTGTTCCCTTTAAAGAATCGGCATCGAGCAAGAGTTTCATAACAGTTTAACATTACTAAGTTTTTACATACCATTAAGTCATATTGTTAATTCGATCGTTTACATGTTCTCATAGTAAAAATCCTAATGATAAGTTTTCTGCTCAACTGACATAGTGAATAAAAGAATCAAACACAAAATACCTAAAAATTTATCAAGTCTCACAAATTTAAAACTTATATATTCACACGGTGAAATATGATCCTAAGTGTCACAGGTAAAAAAATTAGTTGATACCCTTTTTTAACGTTTATTTTTTCGTTATTTACACTTTTCAATTTTAATTGACAAAATGTGAAATAAAATAAAGGAATATTCAATTTTAAATCACAAAAATTGCATTTTTAAGAACCACTGTAAAAAAATATAATACTTTCTATATTTTACTGCGTAATTTCAGCAAAATGACAAAAATCGTAAATATTAGCAGACAAACGCAAATTATGAGAGATCCGGGTAAATTTTTAGATATAAGATGTTTAGCTATAATGACGATTTATCATTTGACATTCAATATTCGCGCTTTTTATTCATGTACATTTTATTTTTGAATAGTTTTCTTTATAATACACACGTACTGAATCTTCAAGGAAATTGATCGAAATATTTTCATAATTGTGACCCTCAATTGAACCAGATTTAATTTGTATTGAAAAATTATAAGTGTTTTAAAGAGTTATTCTGTAGGTTTGTACTTTGATAAATAAAGAAGCTCCACATCAGCTAATATTTGTGGTAAAATATCGGTAAATTAAATAAGTCTATAGACACTCATCATAGCTATAGCGTTCACGAATATTTGCCTAATACATCGAAATATTTAAATCAACTGTCAAAGTCGTATGATTGACTCAACAAAAAATAACTGTATTTATACTGTCACAGAATGATAGAGGATGTATATATTAATTTATATTCAAGGTGACGGGTACGTAGTTCATGCGGCTAATTATCATGGAAATTTAAAGCACTTGATTTTAACGAAAATTTAGAAATATCAAGTTACACGAATTATATTCATAAAAACACGCGATTCAGTAAAATTCGTGCCTAATTCACTAGATCGACATACAATTCATCAATCAAAAGTCATGATTTTTCGTCGAACTGATAAATTTACAGTCAGGAAATTTTTTTTGGAATAAATTCCGGATTAACAATATGAAAATAACTTTGAGTACTCAATCGAGTGCTTAAGAGTCGATACAAAAGCTACAACCTTTCGTGATCGTCATTCCAGAGAAATGAATAAAATTTAGCAAATGGGTATACTTAACACGAATCTGTGATGTACACAACAATTTAATTGAAAAACATGCATTAAATAACATTTATCTGAACGAATTTGTATGGATAATTTATGAATGATTAGCATTTTTTTATGATCCAATAATAACCCAAAAAATATACACTAAACATTAAAATAGGTATTAAATAAAAATCGTAAACTAGGTCTCCCAAAGCAACGTGTTCAACTTTGAATGGATATCACCATATATGAATTTAAGTTCATAAATCAATAATGTCAATCTCACAAGGGCTGGAAAAGATGCTCTTTTTAATGGATTTGATAAATGGTTAGCATCTGATTGGATTTTACTATATATACAAAGATACAGCTTTTCGAGATGATTGATAGATCTACCCGATAACGGATCGAAGATATCATTCCAATTTCTGAGAGGATATTCCTGATTGTTAAATGAAACTATGATAAAAGCCATGACCATTGACATCTTTTTAAATTCTTCATTTTCTGACAAAATTTCAGGCAAATCACATTTAAATTCATTCAACAAATATGACTCATACTGAACGAATACACTCTTGATTAAATCATGGCTAATCATTGAACAGGGATGAGTCTTTCGAAATTGATACATGTGAACTTTGTGGAAAATTTCCAGTTGGTTCACAGATGGTTGATGACCCACAAACGATGCTAGATTATCAACAAAATCGATCAATATGTTCAGGAAAACAGTCTTAAATGAGTTATTAATCTCCGGAACAATTGAAAACTGAAAAATACACCGGCAGATCCTAAATATTATAGTGATATCTATTAATAGCTAAAAATTACCTTCTGGTATTTGGTGTGTTGTATCTAAAAAAGTGCGGTAGAATTCCTTGTCTGCAGAAGAAATTTCAAAATTTAGTGTTGTGAAGCTCTTCATAAAATATTGTAATATACCGAACCTGATTTCATTCTTATGTTGATGGATAGATTTTTGATCCAAATATTTTTGAAACGATGTGTGTAGATCTAATAAAACCGAATTCAACCATTTAAATTCACCGTCGTCTATAGTTGGATAGGCCACGAGAGTAAAATAGATAAGATCAAGATTAATGTATTCATTTTTGTTAAATTCCAAAATTACCTGGCGGTCCACAACATCCTTTATCTTTCTTGACATGTCGATAGAAAATATAGCACTTAAATGAACCAGTTTTTCAATCGTGTCGATTACAAATCTATTTTTTGATCCCTGTATAATTTCAGTCCATATTAGTGCGAGATGAATTAATACAATGTGATTTTCCATAGTTTCAAAAAAACCTCTAATGATCCCAATAGTAATGTCATAGAATGCCGATACATCGAATTCGATGTCATGAATCAATTTTAGATGACTTATCATCTTTAAAATCATGGTCAAGATCTGTGAATAGATATCAGCTGTAATACCTATTTTTGACATTATTTCTCTTATATATATTTTATGTTTGGCCAGGCATACTCTATGTCTTTGGTCCATAGGAATGCAGTATATATCTCCACACATTTTCCAAAATAGATTGTCATAACTTCTGAGGTCAGCTAGAAAATATAAATAAAAGTGAAACATACCATTTTCATTAATAAAAAGTATTTTATTTTCTAAACTGATGATGCAATTTTTAATCGACTGAATCAGTGAATTAAGACAAATTTTCAAGTTTGGATCTCTAATTTTGATGAATTTAAGAAACAGTTCCACAAATGATCTAGTTCTTGGATCATGTATCAAATCCTTATTTCGAAAAATAAAAATGAATATTTCGAAAAATAACACTTTCTTCTGTAGATCAATCTCATCCTTCGCTGCAGACACACTTATGTAATCTAATTCATCAAAGAGCTCTTTTGGGAAATTTTGAATAAATATATTATCAAATTCTTGGTCAATTTGGTTCCAGAAGTGAGAGATCACATTTTTCACTGCGTCCATCTGAATTGATAAGTGATTCATCACAGATTTCATGAGGTATTCATCGATGGCTCTATTTCTTGGTGTAGGAATATTAATAATTATTTGCATTGTCGAATTGATTCTCCGATTTTGATGAATAGGTATTGAATTAACAATAATGAATCGCCTTAAAGTTAGAATTTATTCAAATAAATAATGAAAATGATGAATAAATTTCGAATTACCATGCTCTATACAACTTCTAAAATATAAACAGAAATTTCCATGGAAAAATATGTTTTTGATATAAACATTTAAATCAATGAATATCATTTAAAATGCTTATTAAATTAGGTTTTGGTCAATTGTCAAATTTGATTGAAAATGTGACGGTTAGCAGTTAGAATTCGTTAAAACCGTTTTTTTCAACGTTTCGATCGACAATTTTTAGTTTAAACAAGAAAGTATTATTCTAATTTTAACTTTTGAAAATTGTATATTTATCTAATGTGAGATCATGCGTGTTAATCAAATTTATGAATACAACATATTCCTGTACTTATTAGATTCATTTAACTCTAAAGTTTCATTTGTATTAAAAATAGTACTCTTATTGAAATGTTAAGGCTTATGAATCATAAAGGTTTGATTAATATATTTATTATTGTCTTTTTTGTCTTAACACTCATTTTATTGCAATTATTATGATGTAAAAAACTGTATTTTCGAACATTATAATTTCCTAAACTAAATGATTAATAAATACTACAGAAAAGGTATCCCCAGGGTATTCTGTGAATCTACACTCGAGCTCTAGATAATTAATCATATTTAGGCTCGGATTGAATCCGATATTTGCTTCATATGATAAAGTGAATCATTAATTTATTTAATTATCCTACATATAGATTGTTTTATCCCGAGTATCTTAAAAACGTTATTTGATCTTATTAACACTGTCATATTATGTCTCGCGATCTTAATCAACCCTATCTATCTGATTTGATCAAACAAAACTCGATATATTACTAAGCTTAATCATATGATTTTGAAAACAAAATTGACGGTCATCTTAAACATAGATAAAAATATTCAAACATTTTTCCGCAAATTAAGAAACTTCATACAAAATATTATGTTATTTTTTTTATCTGTTATAACATAATCAATCCTATAATATGTTTATAAAATATATAAAATTCATCAGATTTGTAGGTCCAGGGAGTTTGCAATAAATTATTGAAACGATTACTATAAATATATATAAAAATATTTCGCGTAATATCAATTTTTTTATGTATTTCACAAATTATTATTGTTCCGAAAAAAGGTCACTGGATTAAAAAGAAAGATATATGGATAGATAATCTAAACAAGATGTTTAATTAATAATACAATCAAAAATATATAAAATTGCTTTCCTTATAATATTTTATCCGTAAATTACTGTTGAAATCTGCTAATAATAACAAATATTAAATTTAAATTTTGAATATCATCTAAATACTCTATGTGTGGCAAAGTTTCTCTGATAACAACGGTTATATAGTTCTGTTAATCAATATCATATAAATGTATATATTCGAGACCAGCATTCTTCAATTTGATTTTCTATGGAATGTTCTGATTTCAATGAAAACCAACAGATATATGTCCCAGATTTTTTATTTGCATTAGAGAAAAACGAATTCGTTTTTAAATACGTAAATATCGAATATTAGCTCACATTTCAGAAATAAAAAAATTTTTGTGCCACGAGCATTAAAAACTAATCATACGAGGATGTATTCAAACTATCTAAATATAGATAAAACTAATTGTTAGAACAAGAATAATATATATTTGTGTCATAAATCATGATCTCTGACCTCAAAGGTTGCTATACTTGATCGAAATTTTTTGATCAATACAAAGTATTTAACTTTAGTTTTTTATGAATCAATAGTTATGTAGTAGATAAATTCACATTCTCAAATATTCAGTTTTATAATTCGTATTTGATTGATATTTTTTTAAAGAAATTTACGCGTGTGCGAATATGAAATGAACGCGTACACCGGCAGTCTCATCCTTTGGATTCAATCGGCAATATTATGGCGTTCACCCAAGACAATGATTTATATTATTCTCTTCATTGAACGTTGTGAATATTCTCATTGAATATTTTTTCATTTGGTTGTTAAATATTTTCTCTGGTCTTGCTTGTAAGAATATTTATTGCTGACAAAAAATTGGTGTTTCAAATGTGAATTCTTTCACATCTTGGCATTTTTTAACTATTTTCATCACTTCTAATCCAAATGAGTCGCGTGTTACACATTTCTTAATTTCAGTTTCAAAAATAAATCAGAGATTTTTATTGAAATATTTAGATTTCGCGCCTTATTTTACATATTGAAACGACCTGCCATTTCGTATTTGTAATGTGCCATAGTATGATAGTTCGTGATTTTGAAGACAAGGTTGACAAATTAAGGTGTAATAGTTTTGTGAAACATCGCGCACGATCTCAAGACTATGTTTGCAGGGTTAGCTTACTGAATGTATAAGGAATAAAATATGCAAGGGATCGCAATCAAAATACGTGAATTTTAGAAAAATTATTGCTAATATTTTCACTAAGTTAACCTCGCTAGTCAAATCTTGAATGCACAAATGCAAATGTATACTTTATTTTTATGTTCTATTAGCTACATCTATGTAGCTAATCAAACTTAAACGTTTTTTTACATTATCACAACATTTTCCACCAAGGAGCTGTGCATCATAGATGGTGATCATATGGAGTAAAAGAAAGCTTGACCTTGGTTTTGTGGCAATTCTAAATAATCAAGGGCAGACGTGGTTCGCGCTTTTTAAATGGTTGCCACGACAATCGCCATAGCCATGGTACTTCAATCACAGCTGATATGTTACATGTGTTTGTAGCCAAATATTTTGTTCACATCGTTATATGAGCATAATTTGTAAAAATATTAAACGTAATTTGCATGTTTAATAGGCGGCTCGCATTAGATCATTTGACATATCTGCTGATATTTTCAATCACATAAAATCGAGTAAATCCTATCTGCTTCACTTCTACTATTTCATATTCGCCCTAATGAATTAAACATGTTCAAATTTGTTCAAAGATTATGGATAATTAAAATAACATTTACGATAGAGATTTTTAAGACGTGATTATTTCATAAACTATTTGAATAGACCACATCTGCGTGTGATGTATTTCAAAGAATTTGTTAGTTACAAGTAATATATATCATATATTGTGGAAATATTTTGCGCTCTTTCTGTAGATGGGAGCCTAATTCTGGTAGGAAATTTATCTGAATATCATAGTTTGATATAAAATGATCATTTACATTTAATTGACATTCAATTGACGTTTCGTTGATAAGTATATCCAACTTGACGCTGCAGCAAGAATTACAATACAAAATGAACTATGTCAATAATAATGTTCATATCGCTAATTCGAAATATATAAATTGGGGTCTGTTTCCATAAATATATTATGAAATAAATGTATCCAACAATCATTTGATTTTTATATATAAGTGATAGAATCAGAGTGAGAATAATTCAACACACCTGTTATTGATTTTGGTAATGGGATAATTTTATTTCTGAAAGCAAAATATGAGTATGACGTACATATAGATGAAAGATACAAACCTAAAAAAGTATTTCTGACCGATATCTATGTACTTCTCAATTAATACAATTTTTTATTTTCAGTGCTAGTTTTATCATATGTCATTTAATCTGAAAACATCAGACGTCAAAAGACCAAAATCAGGTTTGGAAAACAAATATGACGAATGTAAATTTATAATTATTTAAATGATATATGGAATCTGTAAAGAAAAAAGGATTTACTCTGACAAATGAAAAAATCATAGTAAATTTAAAAGAATATATTAATACGTTGGATGAAGAAATTCAAGTTCACATTCATATTATTTAGGACATCCTATTGCAATATTTAAATTCGATTTCAGCTGAAAAATGAAGAAATTTTTAAGACATCGCAAAAGATATAGTTGAACTTATCCAAAGAGATGAAGTAGTAAATCTTTTTAATATCCTTTACACGCTTCCTTATCACGATTTTACGTATAACCCTCATTGATTCAAGCCATGACACTTCTTATTCTTCCATTTCTCAAACACATCTGTTGCGAGATGGGTTTTCTGTCATATTATTTATTCTGATTATAGAAATCTACTTTATACAGACTATAGTCCTTCTTTGTCTCTTGCAATGCAGATCTCAAGAATTAGTGATCTGATACAAAATGCTCAGTCTCAAATATAATGCTGTTATTTTCATGACTGCACATAGTGTGGAAACAAAATGTTGCCACGATTATGCGTATTATTGTCAATGCGCCGCTACGCTTTAAAAATATAAAATAATATACGCCATGGTAATCGCGATATGACTATATATTGTAACAAAGGATTATACTAATACTAATTGGTTCATGTCAACTACGTTACATCCCTCCCCCCTCCAAAGTTTGCAAGGTTCACGGCTTTGAACTCTTTTTTCTAATAGGGAACATTTATTGGCCGTTTACTTAAAGGTTGAACCAGATATTTCTCATCTATATGGTGAATCTTCAGGCGATTATGATGTACGACCGCTTGTTTTCTTTTTCCGTCTTCGACGATGTACGTTCCTGGAATTTGGGCTCTAACAACTAGCACTGGTTTTCCGTATCTTGATGAGAAGGACGAGTGATTTGGTTGCTTGATCCTAACACATGAACCTGGTTTGAACTCCTGATAGTGACAATCGCGGTTGTAATAAAACTCGTACTTCATCTGGTTGGCTTCGATGTTCGTTTTTGCAGCCTATTCCAGGTTTACGATCTTCCTCGCGAGTTCTTCAACTGATACGTGGACGCTGTTGTCATTTGTCACTTTTTGGATGTCAATCGAATTAATTGAGCGTGGAAAACGACCATAGACTAATTGGTAGGGTGTTATATTTGTCGTTTCGTTTTTTGTTGTGTTCATCGTCATTAGAGCGTGTTCTATGACATGGTCCCATTCACTAATCGAATCTAAGATAATATTGCGAAGTCTCTCCTTCAGTGTTTTAATTGCGCGCTCAGCAATCCCATTCCCCTGAGGGTGATATGCGCTACTGTGGCTCTTTTTGATGCCGAGTAGTTCGCACGTATGTCGAAATAATATCGATTCGAACTGACGTCCCTGATCTGAATGAATTGACCTTGGCGTTCCAAATCTGAAAACAATTTTTTCGACAAGCATTCTGGCTGCTGTCTCCGCTTTCATGTCGTGTAGGGGGAAGGCTTCGACCCATTTTGTCAGTCTGTCGACGAATATAATAAAATATTTATTGCCTGACGATGTTTCTGGCAAGGGGCCTGCGAAGTCTACGTGCCAATCTTCGAGTCCTCTGTTCACCGGTATTGGAATAAGAGGGTATTTAGCCCCAGGGTTTTTTAGTTTATTTTGTCCGCATACATCACATCGCTTTATGGTCGTCTTGAAGGTATTCAGCATATCCGGCCAGAAATAATAATTTTGAGTCAAGTCGAGGCATCATAAAGTTCCGGCATGACCACAATCTACCTTGTGGATTTAGGTTGACAGGTCTATATCCCAAGATTTTGGGACCACTATCCTCCTTGTATTTTTTTTTTAATATGACGACTCCACTCTCGTCGATTGTGAGTTTTCTTCTCATACTCCAGAGTTTCGCATAAAATTCGTCGTCCCAGAGCCCAGGGTCCAGTGTTCCCTCATACAAGGATCGTCTGAATTTTTGGAAAGTATCATCTTTTGTCTGGCAATCTGCAACCTCGCGGTTTCCGTGGAATTCTATTTCGCCGCAGAATCTAGACAGACCATCGGCCACTGTGTTTAGACTTCCAGGGATGTAATTAATCTGGAATCGATACTCTTGAAGGATAGACAACCACCTTGCGCGTCTACCATGGGAATCTCTGAAACTGGATAGATATTTCAATGGGTGATGATCGGTATGTATGATAAATTCACTTCCTAAGAGATAGTATCGGAGTTTCTTCACAGCCCATATGATTGCCAGGATTTCCCTGTCAATTGTCGAATAATTAGATTCAGCTGAATTAAGTTTCCGACTGGCAAATATTATCGGCTGATGGCTCCCGTCAATTATCTGTGAAAGGCTGGCTCCGATCGCTTTGCCAGAAGCATCTGTGTGCAAGTGAAGGGGGATACCCGGTTTTGGGAAGTGAAGGAGCGGTAATTGTGAGAGGGAGGTTTTAAGTTTGTTAAACGCTTCTTGGCAGTCAGGGCTCCGGACGAACTTAGTGTTCTTCGATGTTAGACTGTAGAGGCAGTGTTGTAGTTTATTATCGATTTCGGTGAGCCCGAGTCAACAAGAGCCTTGTATTGATTTCCGTTTTCGTCTTCGATGGAGGCTGTAATCGCAGGACTAGACTCCTCTCCAATGGATCCAATCCTAGAATTTTCCTTAGATGACCCCCTATTCCATCTGCATATTTTGGCGATATGTCCCTTACGTCCGCATCTTTTACAGACAACTCGGCCATCGCACTCATGTGTCCTGTGAGAACGACATCCACACCGTCTACATGCACCGCTACTGTTTTCGTTGATTTTTTCCTGGCCCAGACGTAGAGTTTTTACTTCACTTCGAAGTCTTTTGATCTCTGCCTCTAGTTCGTTTACACTTCGTGTAGCTCCCAGGATTGATTCTTGTTCGTGGCCATCCATCAGGGTCTGTGCTCTTCTTATCATTGTCTCCTTCTCCGTGATCTCCATCGACTTAAGTATCGAGGCGATGTCCGTTGGTAGTGACTCGAGGATTTTGCCACAAATCATCCTGTCGATAGCTGCGTCGGGTATTTCTGATGAGATCTCCCTCGCGAGCTCTTCTATCCGGTCGGCAAAGTCCACTACCATTTCCCCTGGTTTGATTCGGCAGCTGGCAAATTGAGATGCTGATCCTTCGGGTCCACCTCCCAGCTTCTTCCTTTTAATGAGTTCTTTCCGAACCCATTGAATCCTATCCTGGAATGAGCCCTTATCTACCCCTAGGTTCCTGTCGAGCTCGGCTTTTATCTTCCTGCGTAACTTTGGGGCAAGGTTCAACAAAATAATATCCAATTTCTGTTCGTCGCTCCATCCGTTTATGGCTGCGACTAGGTCCAAGTTTTCGAATTCGACCTCAGAATTCTCCTTGAAATCGAATTTGAAATTTCCCAATACTGACACCATTGTAACAAAGGATTATACTAATACTAGTCTGTTCATGTCAACTACGTTACAATATAAATAGAAAATAATTCAGTTAAAAAATTTAGCTATTCATTATGTACATAAAATCAGAAATATTTTACATCAATACAAATGAATGTTCGTTCATTTTTACGGTTAAGCATGTTTTCTCTGTTACCAAAAAAGTACATCCTGTAGTTTAGATTCTCCTAATAAAAATACTATTTTTTAAATAATCAAGGTATAGCTATCTTAGATCTATAATTAAATATTCTATCAAACGGTCCCAGCATCATAGGAAAAGCATCAGGGCGATGAATATACTCTCGGTTCAAAATAAAGTAGAGAACAGCTGGTTATGGGGAATGTTCGTTGTATCGCAGATATTCCAATATGTAAATTTTATATTTGAGGAATAGGAGATTTCGAATGATTATCAATTTCGATATATTTACCTTCCTTGACATTTTTAACAGTTTTGGATATATTAAAACGTGTCAATATTTCTTTTACATAGTCAAAAACTGCTCTTATAATCACTATAAAACAAATATTTTCGAAACATAAAATATATCGTCTAGTATTTAGTGAATTGATGTAGTTTGAACTAGTTGAATCGGAATGATGATAATTTCAAATTGACAATATAATGAATAGTATGATAAATAATTTTGTTTGTAACAAAATTTACTGCAATCACAATTTTTTAGATGTTTATTTTGTGCACATATATGATTAGATAGAGGGTTTATATTAGATGATCAAATGTTTTATTATTTCAGATCTTTTTACAATAGGCTGGCAATTCATCAATGTTGTATTTTATTTAACATACGATGAAGCAATTCTTTACATTGTTATATAATTCCTGAGCCTAAATATACAAGTTACAGGTCGTATTTAATAAATTATTTTATAATTTGTAAATAATTTTGTTAAGATTTTAATTTTTTCGGTATCTAATTTCATATTGTTACTATCGTTCAGAAATAGATTTGTTTTTATCTAAATTAAACGAGTTGTGTACAACGTAGTATGTATTATAGCAATCAATGTGGGCTATCGAGGTCATTTATCACAAAATATCTTTTTTTTTTTTAATTCTATATGGCATAATTCAGAATTCCTTTTTTCATTGTACATTGTGGTATATATCGAGTTTGCGTATATATTTGTTAGATTCTGTTTTTGAAAGTCTATCAAGACGAATAGGTAAAATCAGTGATTGTCATTGAGATGTTTATAACTGCCCAGAATACTTATTTATTTACGTCTGCTCGTCAATTTAAGGTTAAAAATTACATTTTAACTAGATAATCTTAAGTAAAATCCTCAGGATCGAAAACTAAATTATGATTATGTTTTGCCTATTGTACTGTACAAATCGATGAATTGACTGGAAAAAATTAACGTGCATTTTAATGCGATATATTTGAAAACGTCATAAAGTCCTGTGTATTAAATACTACATATATTCCATGCGCAATCATCAAAGTTGAAAACTCCAAAGATTTCGGAGGTGTAAAACTTTTATATGAAATTATTATATATAGTTGTTTGCGTAATGAATGTTTTACTTAATAATTACTAGTTATATTTGAATATTACACATATTTATTCGGAATGATAGTTTTTTAAGATAAAAAATACATACTATCCTCATCAAATCAGACGATATATTTATTTGTAGTTTGTTAATTTGTTTGAATTTATTTAGACATTCTCATACAACAATAACGGTATATGATATGTAATTAGATGATCAAAGAGTTTATGCCAGAATCTTTAGTTTTTCATGTTTACACCTTTGATCATAAAATTTTCCACATAGGTAAATTAATTTTCCACTTCGTGGCGGCTGAAATTGTTCGATCCATTTTCCCAAAAAAACCTTTGTATAATTTAGAATTATATTATATAAATTTTCAACAAGACGCACTTAGATACAGTCTGGTAAATAGCCTTCCCAATGTCTGTAGAACTCACATCAATGATTCGATGTCTGGTGTGTGCTAGATGTTTCAATTAACGAAAAAATTCCTGTGTTGATATTGAATTGGTCTGACGCATTAACTCCTTCCATTTAGAGAAAAGATATTCAATGGGGTATAAAGTAGGCTATAGGACAGCAAATAGATCCGAAAATGGTTGAAAGCTCAAATCGTGTTTTGAACAAGTGACGTTTATGATATGGAACATTATCCATTACAAGATAGGTATCTGGGATCTCTAGTGCTTGAAGGGTTTCAAATATCTCTAAGAGATATAGGAGAAAACATTCGGGGTTATATGCCATTCACAGATTTGAAATTTACCATACCCTCACAAGACATAGTGCCACATACAGAATAATTTCGAGACATTTTTAAGTCGGAACGACTCTTGTGACTCGAATTCTTGTGAGCTCTTGGCCATATAGACATATCATATTTACTTGAAAGCCGGTTTCATAGATTAATACAATTATATCGATCCTGAGCTATTCTTAGAAATTTGATGGCATATTCTTTCAAGGCTAGTATATTTTTAGGGTCATAAAGCCTTTCTAGTATTGGCGGAATGATTTTTAATGTAAAGTGAAAGTCATTAAAGCAATTAGTGGCAATGCATCTACCGATGTGTATATTATGCCTCTCAAAACACAGATCGCATATTCTCTGAATCGTGCACAAACAGTACGGCTATAGAATGTCGCAAAACGGTTCCTTTTCTTCCTCTGTTAATTTTGCTCGTTGGTTACCGCCCATTGGAATGTTTTCTTTCGTACCCTCTCTTTGATAGATTTTATAAATTTTTCTTGCTGTTTGAACACTCACATTAAATAAAGTTTTAAATTGTGTATAGAATTTCCCATGGTTAACTGCCTCAGTAATTTTCGACGAAGTTCATTGGACACTGTTTGGTTAACTGGTCTTGTTATAATACAACTCAAAAAATCTGTCTCGTGTTGATCTTTTATATTACTCTCAATTAAAGGTCAAATTTGATAAATTTATTTCAAAAATTTATCAAACAATTTCAGCCACATTGTCGCGAAGTTGAACATTGATTGAATAAAGTGAAAAATTGGGTAGTTGAAGATGTATATTTTTTTATGAACAGTGATATTATGCTGGCTTAGTACTGAATTGATAATCTTTAATACGTCCATAATCGGCGTATGTCATTATATTTTTCATTGTCCACGACAATGAAACCCAATGAGCTAGCGCCTACATCTGAAGAATTTTCTTATGAATTTACTTAATGATCTTTGTAAAATGAAAAATAGGAATCGCATGAAATAAAAAAATGAATTCAATAGTTTCCCATATATTCACAATCATTATTGAATCCACTGCTGATGCGGTTAGATGAAAGTTGTACAAATAAAAAAATACATCCATGTATATCCTAATATCAATCAAATTATCACAATCGATTGTTTACCTCATTATAAAAAAAGTTCCTCCAGATATCTCGGTTACACATTGTTTATCTGGGGGATGGCAAACTATAACGAATCCTTGGTTATTATAGTTCTTCATTGAATACTTTCTAGATCGATGCTAGTTATTCCTAAAGTTAATTATGTTTGTAGAGTCTAAAATTTAGTGTGAAATTTGGCATAAACAGAAACATTGTAATGAATATTTTCTCATATTTAGCTATTCATGGCAATAGTTGATACGAAGGTTGGAATATTTCTTTATATTCTCACAGTAATCATGCGCCATTTCAATTTTGTTACTCTCAATGTGGAAAATAATAATATTCAAAGATTAGAGTGTAGAACATCTCAATAGACTTCCGAAACAGAGTCGAAACAGAGTGATTTCAAAATTTGAAAACTTCACGCAATAGGCCTTTTTTAATACGGACAATTAATTTCACGAAAAAATGTGAAAATATTTAAATTGTAGAATTGAAAATAGAATATATGGGAACCATAGTCAAAATAATCGAGATCTCAATGGAGGTATCAGAATACAAATACAAAAGAAAATTCTCATATTGATTGAAAAATATTAACATTCTCATATAAATCATGTAATATCTTTTAATTTTTCATGTTGAATCCAATGTTAGAACTTATATAGATGTTATTAAATATTAATTTGCTTGTGTGATCCACACACACGCTCGGTATTTCTGATTGACTAGCTTCAATTCTATCTTTGATTATCGATCAATCTACCATAAACTTTCCCATTGGCTAAAGTATATCTAAATCCGATATATCATACGGTTGAAATACACAAATATTTTGATCTCATCTACATATTTTATTAACGTACAAATTGCAACTCAATATATTTAAACAACGGAATGGTATTTCGATGGGGAAGGAAAAATCTGAAAAACGACTACATTAATAATGTGATATTTGTCCTCATCAAACAGATAAAAAATCGACAAAGACGAGAATATTAATAATGTTAATGCATCATTAACGAACCAGAAGATAAATATATAAATTACGGTAATATACGTCGATAAAATTCATAGAATGAAAAGAAGAACAAATAGCAATATTAATGTATAATTTGTTAAATGTTAATAGTTTTTCTTCATGACTTAATTCCGTTCTTGAGATTTCACACCATGCTGTAAACCAGGGTTCATCCCAGTAGAACCATCATGAAACTCTTCAGCGTAATCCTTAGCAACATCACGAGTGCTCGTAGTGATTCTCCATATCTCCATGGTCGACGTTTTAAAAGCGTCGTCACCTGTAAAAATGTCAAACTTATCTTTTTCGAGATTGTATAAATTTAAGGATCTGGATGGATCTGAATTATTGTTTAAGACATGCGTGTTCTTTCGTTCCACAGACTCTGGAAGTTTAGTTAGTAACTGTGTACTCCATATGGATTGGGAATATGACGGAGTGAAGTGATTGTTCCCAATAACTGTGTTGTTGACTCCGGATTCCAAAGAGTAGATATCTGTTCTCTTGTCGATTTCGCCGCTGCGGTCAAGAAAGATATCATCCATACACGTGAGAGATGAGTATTTCCTATGTAACTCTTCGATGGTCTCAACAAGTTGGTCAAGAAAAAATATATTAAGATAAATAAAATCCATACGCCCTTTGTAGATGTATCTGATTTGGAGACGGAAATAGCCATTGTTATCCAAGACTTCGAAGTAGTATACCATACCCGTTGTAGTTTTCATAGTGGCAGTGAATGCTAGACGTTTACGTCGAATCAGGTTGTTTGCAGGAATCTTGGAACGATAATTAGGGACGAAAATTTTGATTTCGTCAAGGTTGCCTAGAAATTCTTCTAGGCAGTTCATCGGTACCACCATTCGATTTTTTTGAGCAGAATCGTTATTTTCCACGATTGTGAGAAACAGGTTTCCATGAATGTGGTTCATAGCGACAAAATAGTTACACACTACATGCACAGGTAGAAGCAAAATAGCCAGGTCGTCTATCCATGCATCTTCTTCCTTGTTTTCTAAGAGTGCACCTTGCATTCGTCCCGACATTTTATTTCGTAGTTGTCATAACGATAATTGGCGATTGATATATTAAAATTTTGTCCATTAATATCGTTTATTTTAACCAACTTTTTTTTCTTTAACAATCGGTATGTGAATATTTTACCAAAACTCTTAACAAATCAGAACATGATGAAAAATTATGATTAAAAACAAAGACGTGTTAGATTTTTCATCTTAAAATATTGTTCAGAAAATCGGATCATGCGTATTTATGATCAAACTTTGATTGATTTTTAATATCTGCATTCTTAAAAATCCCAATAGTTAATTTTCAACAAAAGTTTTACATTAGTTAATTTTTAACTTTGCGCACACCGTTTTTTGTATCAATTCTGAATTTATATGGTTTTAAACAGGACAATAGATTAATAATTAACTGATTTTAAAATACAATAATTCATGTCAAAATTTTAGAAGTTGGTGTAAACTATCCAATAAATTGAACCAATGGAGAGGTTTAAATAATGGTGGTTAAACGTAGAAGAAACATTAATTTATCCAAAAATAGCATCACATTTTGATTTGATTTTCACGTGTAATAAACGTTTAATTTAACTTATGTAAATTTATATTTTTAGTTTTATGCCACGACTTTAAAATGAAAGATTTAAACTATTGATATTGTCTCAAATCTCAACCATCAGCACTCAAATATCGATTCCCATATCTAGAAACATCAGTATCGATCATCAAATTATGTTCTATTTGTTTGGGAATTTTGATGTTTTTTTTAATTTTTTGGACAGAGAAATATCTGTCTTCACATTCTTCGGTATTTGATGGATTGCGAGATTATTTTAGCAGCATTGATTCAAGAAAATCGCCTCTCAATATTTCATACGAAATTTAGTTAACATACTTTTCTCGGTTTAAATCTATTTTTCTAAGTGCTTATATGTTTGTTAGTTTTCAGTAGAAACGTCGATTTAGCATATATGCCTATCTAAAACATCGTCTAAACTACGAAAAAAAAGTATGAGACTGCTTATGATGTCTTCTTTTCAACATGTTTTAACTGAATCGTGTAATTTTATAATGCTCACAATTGTATTTTACTCGGATACAGTTGTTTAATAAGGGTCGATAGTCAAGTGACAACGAAAATAATTAAATATCCCGGCATATATCTCCATGTCACATCTAATGGAAACTTTTATCAATTGATATCTAGAATGTTTTTACTGTATTTATTTGGTTTGATGAATCATCAAAACATCGATTAGCGTCAATATACAAATTAATTAACCAATACTTGTGTGTCCATTATCACAATGGCCATTGATTAATTATTTAAACAGAATTTTTTTGTAAATACAAACCATTTTTAAATATATAGGAAAAGTAATGGAAATAAATGGATATCTTGATTATGTTTTTTGTCAGATATCATAAGGATATCGATCATTTAAACAGCTAATAGAAATTTTTTCATGTATCCATGAATTTGAACTAACGAGGATAAACTTTTTTGAATTTGTATATAATCTCAAATGCATAATGTTTACAAATCCGATGAAATATTGTTACATTTTTTCATTGAATAAATGACTTATTCTAAGAATAAAAATTAGTTTGAATAAAACCTGTTGAAATTAACGAAAGATACACAATATTTACAGTGATATTTTCATGTTTTTCAACATTCAATTGAATATTTCTGTTCAATAGTTTAATGCATTGTTGTTCAATTAATTATGCATTTATAATTTTACAACATACTAATGATTGTTCAGCGCTCTAAATATGCACTGGCCTTTTTTCATAAAAAAAACCTACGATACATATTCTTTTCATTTGGTGCTAATTAATATCTAAATTTGCCATTCGCGCACATTTAACCAAGATATTCACAAGATGTGTATCAGCGCACGCGCCTTTCGGAATCTCGATACAAGAATGCCTTATATCTAAATAAAAAACTGTTTATTTCAAGCGTCTTTCCACGATGACCTCATACACTGTTACTGTATCAAATAAAAATGTAAAGATGATAATGGTAAATTCATCTAGCGCCTTAAACAATGTTATTTTTGTGCTTCTCTGACTTTTTTATTCAATATATTCTTCCTTATTATATCATGGATCGTGTGTTAAGTAAGCAATTCTTGCCAAAGCTAAAAAGTCGTTCCTGAATTAAAGTTGGAAACATCTTTATTAAAAAGTAAGTATTTATTTATATCTTCAAAGATAAATTTAATGAAATATAACAAATATTTAATTAGATATTCTGGAGAATTCATTCGACTAATTGCGTCATTTTTGTATCAAAAGGCATTGTTGTACATTTTATTATAGTGACCACCGAAAATATGCACTGTTTAACATATGGCTCTTTTTATAGAATTTGCACTCTTCATCTTAAAGAACGTATAAAAAAATAACTTTACAATCCAGTAATACTTTGAATTATTGAGTTTGTAGATGTAATTGATAATATTATCATAGAATATATAACAGATTGCCAAAAATCAGAAATTTCACTAATTGGCTGGATGATATAGTTATTTTTATAAACATTCATTGTTTTGATAAATATCAAAAATTATATCTAATAGTGAAAAACTCTCGTAATAGATCGTAACCAACCGAAAAATATTGGCGTAAAATATTGACACAAAATAGAAGCAAAAAGAAATCTTGAACATGTAATCATGAAAAGATTTACAAATATTGGTATTCAAAAAATTCATATATGCAACAGTGTTTATAATGATAACTATAAATTGATATTTTAAAATATTTTTCTGGGTTGGAGTAGCATTATCATTTACAACGAGTCATGTAAAGGTGAACATAGTGTAAGAAATGAGAAATTGGGAGCTTAATATTTCGAAGTGAATATGATTGGACATTGGTATAAATTTAACATCTAAAAAGATTTTACATATATCATGATATATTTCGATTATTAAACCATCAGTTTTATCAAAATTGCAATGGCAAGTTATCTATGGCGTTAAGAATAAATATGTAATTGTTAAATTACAGCTTGTCGTGTTTAAAAAGAAATGAGTGGAAAATCCGAACGATGAATATAAAACTATGCGATCTTGATTATTATTGAATTTTTGTATTTGCGGTAACATAAATTGTTGATTGCAAATATTATAAAAGTTATAGCAAAGTTTAGTAATTATAAATACTAACCCAATCAAAAAAAGATCTGTTCGATTTGTTCAAGTGCTATTATTTTCAAGAATCTGCAGCGTATATTTCATAAAAATTGCCAGAGAAAACATTCTTAATATAGTCAAATAATTTCGGGTAAATATAATTCTCATTTTTACATATCTATATCCAAACTTTGATTTATTCAGTTCAAGAAATATAATATAAAAATATTTTGAATTATAATCATAAATATTATTTTCAGCACTTCATACGTCCCTATTAGCAGTTGAAATCAGTAGATACGATATCGTTCAAAGCCTAATGGATAAAATTGAACAATACCCACACACCCCTCGATTTCCACTACCTTTGTAAAAGTACTTCATATCTACTTATCAAGTAGAAATATATCGAATAACAACCTCCACATGATTGGATTTCTAAATGTTAAATTGCAATGAAGCGTCTATAAATTTAATAATATATTTTGAACACAATGAATACCGTCTGACAGTATAAATTATTATAATAATCTATAGATCATCATTTAAACAAATCATTTTTTTTTAATCTTTGAGAAAATTTATTTTATAAAATAGATGAATTTATTAAAGTAATCGTCGACTATCACCTATAAAACCACGAAATAATTAAAAAAAAACGAGAAAGTTGTGCGATTCGTAATAAAAGGAACTTCGTCTGACATTGTTGAACTGTTAAATGATAACTTATGTACTAACTAAAAACTATGTATACAATCATTTTTTGTGTGATATTGAAGTTTAGCAATGTTTTAATCTATTTTTGTCAGTATGGACGGGTACATTAATGTTAACGTAAAAGGGGTTGTCTGTCGATTGCACGATAGATACATAAAATATTATGCCCCACAATAATAAAAAACCTATTGTCAGATTTTATATAATAAATTATATATCTAAATATGGTGCGCATGGAAGAATATTTTTAGTAGATATTAGTTAAACATATTTAACATGGACAATCAGCATATATCGACAATGCGATATTTTTTGAATAATCCTTGTTGTGGGAATCAATTTCTTATTCTTCAAAACAAAAGAATTTATAGATAAAAATATTTTATAACCTATAATGACAGACCCAGCATGTTGCATTTTCAATGTTTTACAATATTTGGCCAGTTGTTCATTTACAAAATGAAAATTTAATTCGTAGTTTAATCAATTAAGAGTTGTATTTGTATGAGGATTATATGTATATAACCTTAAATATTATGTGTTTCATTAAAGTTACCCTCGTTCTTATCATAATATATCAAAATAATATGATACAGCGTTTACAAGATATGAATCACAACTTAGAAACGAACCTTTACGATATGATCAAGCCTGATGATTTATAAATTATCATTTTATAAATTAACACGATGAAGTATCAATCAACGATGCTGATTGTATTTTCGGATTTAACAACTGTCAGATGTAAAAATCAAAGAATATTGTAATATGATTATAATCTAATTGTATATTGTTAGAGAAATTCACATAATTGGCTTACATACACACATTATAGGGTTTCATCTGAGACAGAAAATGAACGCTATACCATTTGTGACAAAAATAAACGAGAAAACAATTTTAATCAATCAATATTCAAGAATAATTCCAATAATACTTTTATGGATCCAATAATTTTAAAAACATAATTAAAATATATTAAAAATTGATGACAGCAACTGCGAATATAAGAAATAAATAAAATCTCACATGGACAGAAAAACGATAACCATTTATAACCTTTTATGAATGGACTTTATCTCGATATGGAAAATATAATATATATAAGGGATATACATCTTGTGATTTATGAATAAAACACAGAATAATTTCTATATTTCTTTTTAATTTCAGGCAAAGGACGAATTTCGCATAATTGGATGACCAATGCTGGTTGTGAGATAGATTAAGAGAATTTTTTAGATATAAGCTGTATGGTTATCGAATCATCAATTCACCAAAAATATTCATGTTTTTCAATATGTATAATAATTTTGAAATATTTAATTGTTCCGATACATATGATCTTAATCATTAAGCAAATTTTCAGAATATTTCTCATATTTTTACAATGAATTTAAGCGCAATTTATTCTGATTAAAGATAAAAATGGATTTGTGTATCAAAATGATCTTCTGTTTATTTGTACTGTTCAATCAATCTGATCAAAATTAGCTATTATTTATGTCATAAATCATCTGGAAATTGAATAATTCATGAGACACACTTTAGTGTCGTGGCATATTTTAAATATTTGATAAATAATGTCGTAAAACATTATTAATTGGTAATAATACATACATTATAATATCACTATATTTATGTTGTTATAGAATACTAGAAGATATATATAATCTATGCTCCAAGGTGAATGAAAATTAATTTACGATTTAATCATCTAGGAAAAAACTTTTGACATTTAAGAAATTTTTAAATATTAAAGTTAATTGAATTTCCTTTGATCAAGAACGCAATTCATTGTAATTCTTGAAAATTCAAGCATTTGGATTAAATTTATATTCAAAATCAATGTAATTTTTTCAAATAAATAATAATTTCAGAGTCCGAATGCATGAACGTGAAATAAATGCCTCATCATCAACGGAAAATATCTTTGAGTCATTCATCGCGGTTAAAGATATGATATTAAGGCTAATCAAATAAGTACTTTCCATTTTATAATACACAAATATAGTGAATAATGGTGAGATTTATCGCCCACCTTTAATTTCTGAAACAAATTTTATTCACAAACATGATGAATTACCACTAATCATAAAAAAATGTAATCATGATTTATTAAATTGATCGAATGATTGAACGATAAATGAATAGAAAGCATAAAAGAACTAAATTATCATAAAATTAAGGTTGATGATAAGGATCTAAATGAAATGTGCTGAAGTGAGAGTTGATATCGCCATATATAAATTTAAGTTCATATAGCAGAAAGAAAAATCTCGTAAGTCCTGGAAAAGAGGCTCTTTCTATAGGATTTGAATATTGATTAGCATCACATTCGCTTTTACAACAATCACATCCATATCGTACTTTTAAAAAATTGTGGTATTTTTTAGCCATACGTTTCAAATATTTGGTATAATCACCATCACAATATTCACTGTTGTTAAATAAAATTATTGTCAAAGACATAATATATGATTTCTCTTTCAATTCTGCATTCTCTGACCAAATTTCAGGGAAATCACATTGAAAATCATTACATAAATATGACTCATACTCAACAAATACACTCTTGATAAGATCAGGGCTGATCATCGAACAGGGATTAGTATTTCGATATTCAACCATATCAACTTTGTGTATAGTCTTCATTATATCAATATACTTCTTGCTACTAATAAATATGGTTAGTCCTTCCATAAATTTGTCAACTTTGTCCATTACGACTGCTAAATTTGAGTCATTAATCTCAGGAAGATTTGAAATTTGATAAATACCATGGCAAATCCTGAATNTAGAAAGTTGACAAATCAAATTCTATATCATCAAGCAATTTTAGACGCTGGATCATCCTGAGAACCATTATTAAAAGTTTTGAACAGTCTTCTGCTTCTGGAGTACTGAATTTTGACATTATTTCTCTTACATTAATTGTAAGTTTGTCAAGACATATACTAGATCTATACACAGAAGCTGTTCCGTAAATATCTTGGCATATTGTCGAAAATTCCTCTACTAAACAGTTGGTTTGATTGTGAAAATAAAAGTATAAATTATACATACCATTTTCATCAATAAAAGAATTTTATTTTCTAAACTGGTGACACAATTTTTTATTGAACGCATCAGTGAATTTAAGTCAATTATCAAGCCAGGATCTCGAATTTTGATGAATCTTAGAAAGAGTTCCACGAAGGACTTACATCTTGAATGAAGAAACAATTGCGGATTTCGAAAAATAAAAATGAAAATATCAAAAAATAGAAATTTCTTCTCAAGATCTACCTCAGAATTCGCTGTAGAATCACTCATGTGACGTAATTCGTCATACAGTTCTTTTGGAAAATTTTGCATAAAAAGATAATCTAATGCTCTGTCAATTTCATTCGAGAAAAACGAGATTACAATTTTAACTGCTTCAATCTGAACGGATAATTCACTCGACCTAGATTTCGTGATATATTCATCTTTGACTCGTTGTCGTGTGTCATTATCAGTATTTTGACTGGAATCCATGGTTAATTTCTTCCTATATATTGATGAATAAATTTCCAAACAAATAAGAAATATTTTTAAAGCTGGCGTGTATTCAAATAAATAATGAAAATGATGAATCGATTTTGATTTCTCGTGTTCTAAACAAATTCAAACCAAAAATGGAAATTTCTTTTCATAAACAACCGTTTAAAATTTTCACACTAAAACCTCTTGAAAACCTTTACGGTATTCTTAAAATTTAACTTCAATGCACTGTATGAATTCAAAAAAATGTTGACGGTTGACAGTTAGATTGCATTTGACCGTTGCTTTTAACTAAAGGATAGAAATTGCACAAATTTGAAATTAAGGCCAAATGTGGGTTTAAAACTTGAAATATTGTTTAATTTTCTAATAGAAAAATTATGCCTTTACATACATTTTTGAACACAATGTGTTCCTCTGCTTATAACTTTTCTTTCACAGAGAACCCTCAAATTTGATCATAAAACGATAGCATTTTGCTTATATATCAGCTTAAAATTCATCATTGTTTAGTCAGAATTGGTATGATTTCGTTTTTTCTAAAGCATAATGAAGGCCCAAATTCCGAATATGAATAAGCAGGTATTTTCATAGAATACAATTTCATAAACAATTATGTGTTGAAATGCAATAACCGATTACCATTTAGTTATTCTGTTATTATACGCACTGCCTATGGATAACTAAACATTTTAATGCTCCTTTTGAATCAAATAATTTGTTTATGTGGTACAACTACTCAATCATTTGATGAATTTTAGATAATTTCATATTAAATCGAGCAGTCGTAGATCATTCCATGAATAGAATGTGATCCAACCATATTCAGAAGATTATTAAGCAAAAAAACTGATCATCATTGATAATTTAATTGAAATCATGAATGTGGATTTTAATATTAAAAGAAGAAAAATTTCGACATTTATTATAAATCTGATATTATTCTTTTATCGCCGATATTAGAAAAAAAATATAAAATGCGTTAAAATGTGTGTCTTAAAGTATATTAAAATAATCAACTCATTTAATGGCGATATTTGGTATATTTTGAATAGATTAGATAAATTAAAAGAAATTATCATGTTTAAAATTAATTAAATGTATGAATATCGATTAATATTATTCAGAAAAAATGACATGCGGATTAGTGAGAAGGTCTAAGGACGTAGGAAGTTTTTAGAAAATCTGAAACAAACAAGATAATATATAATATATCACATCAATTTCCACCAAATCTTTTTTGTAATTACACTGATGATTCGTGCTAAAATTTACAAAAACTAATGATAAATTGAAATTTTTCAATACATGCAAAGTTTTACCTAATTTCGTGATTTACATAAATTATTCACTCCTGCATCTCAATCTCATTTATTTGTATACATCTAACACAAAAATTCCTTCTTGTGGAGCCTTTCAGCATGCTTAGAAAAGGTTGAACTCATATCATCCGAATTTATACATTTTATTTTTCACAAACAATTCAGTAGAGTTCTCTACATAGATACAACATTAATTATACATAAGTTTTACACGGTTTTCATCCTTAATCGCACACATATATAGGTTCCGCTCAGTTCTCTTTTTATATCGCGCATGAGATATATACATATAATTTTGTTTTAAAATGACACAAAAGGTTATTTGTGTACTTTTCTACATTAACCAAGCATGCATCTGTCTTTTTCATGATATAATTTGATGAAAAATAATAAATCAGTGTGTATAATAATAAATCTGTGAATTCATAATCCAATTAGAGGGTTTATATCCATATTTGCACACTATAATTATACATAATTGGTCATACTAAAAAATGAATGAGTACATAATTAATTGATCTACACTTTTTTCCAATGCTACATCAACAAAACTCAAACAAAAAAAAATACACAAAAGTTTTACTAATGTATATTTTTACATATTTTAACCATTAAGCAAACATTTTTAACATAAGTCTATTAATATACAAAATACCATCTGCTTCCCTGTCCTACATCAGAGTTGTCTTCGTCCGACACGAACCTAATGTACTGGATGCAGATTCATTTTTAATTTGAGACAAATGGTGTGTTTGAACCTCGACATAAAGCCTCAGACATGCCATCCTTTCTTCACTACCAGGCTAATGGTGGTCGTATGTGTGGTCATTGAAAATTTAATACAGCAACATAGTCGTACAAGAGTCTACTTTCATTAGTGTCACCTGAAACAACTAGTTATTAATTGTAAAAATGAATTCCCGAATTTCGTATAATATATGCTTATTCATATTGTTATCTCAAATCGTGCTAATAGGATAAGTTGCATGAATGGTTAATTTGTAAAAGATAGCACATAATATTTTGTCATTTTAAAATGTAAGTATATATCTCATGGTGGATTAAGTATGAAAACCTTGTATTTACCAAAATTCTTATATAAGATAGCTCATTTGAGATTATATGAGAATACTAAAGCTGCATCCGCAAATATACTTTGTAAGTTGTTTCAAACGGGTTTAGTCTCTCAACGAAATTACTCAAAAATGTTGTGAAATCGCAAATATATTTTATTTTTTATAATGATCATGGAGTTAGTCGGTTTGTCAATTGTTCTATAAGCTGATTCGATAGATTTAGATGAACATTCTAATAATCTAAGATTCTGTATTGAAGATTTTATGGTAAAATTGTAGTAAAAACACAGTTTAGAAATAAATATTTTCTCAAAAAATGGAATGTGCGCTTATTGAATTGTAAAATTTGTCATTTAAAATGGAAATAAATAATAATTTTAAATTATGAAAATAATCGGATCTCATAACAGCCGAGAAATACTATGTGATAAAGTATTTAAATATACCTAAGAATTACGATCAGCATATTCGAAAAACAATATCTCGCAATACCTCTAGTTGTGCAGTTTCTAACTGTTCAAATATCCTCAGGTTGTAGTGTTGAGATGGATGGTCAGCGATTTTGAAAAATCCAACCATAGCCAAAAGAGCAATAATCTATTAAAATTGTAAGATAATAGCAACGAAATATAAAGTTATATAATCGAAGTAGACTGCTCTCTAACACTGCAAAATCTACCAGATATTTTTAAAGATTACAAACTAAAAAATACACCATCGCATGGTGGCGTTATATTTAAATGATAATTGTAAATTTCCAAAGATGAAATTAAGTCCTGAATGATATAACCTAGCAAGGGTTATACCTGAAATACACGATTATGTCATTAATACTTGAAAAACTCTGTCAGTTATAGATTTATACATTTATTCGATGTAACGGGAATAGTATCTCGATGCAGAGAAATTTCGAAAGGTAGTCTGTTGATATCCAAATGAAGAATAGAAAAAAATAACCATTAAACCCAAAAATATTACGATTTTTCGGCATTCTCTAAAAATTAGAATATGTATGAAAGAGTCTCTGAAAGAGCGTTCCATAATGACTTTTACATGGATTTCATGTTAACTCTGATAAATCTTCTTAACTAAATTAATTTAAAAAATACTATTTTCATTATTAATAACGCCCCCTTCTCAAGAATCGGCATCGAGCAAGAGTATCAGAACAGTTTAAGATTACCAAGTTTTTACATACCACCGTAAAGTCGTATTGTTAATTCAATCGATAACATGTTCTCATAGTAGAAAATAGTAATGCTAAATATTTTGCTCACCTCACATAATGAATACAACAATCAAGTACAAAATGGCACAAAAGTTATCAAATTCAACAATTTGAAAACTTATATGGAACACATGGTGATATATGACCCTATATTTGGGAGAAAGAAAGAATTAGCTAGTACGATTTAAATATGAATTTAAATATTTTCGTTATTTATACATTTCGATTTTAATTGACAAAAATTCGTATCGATATCCGCATATGCAATTTTAAATTACTAAACTACCATATTCAGCGAGAAACTATGTAAAACCCTATAATCCTTACTATATTATACTGTGTAATTTCAGCAAAATGACAAATATCGTATAAGTGGACGACAAACCCTGAATTTTTGAGATTTAGGTAAATTTTTAGATATAAGATTTTGGGCGGTAATGCCGAATTATCAATTGTCATTCAATATTAACGGTCTTTTTTATGCACATTAATTTTTGAATGCTTTTTAGTTAGAATACACGTGTAGTGAATGTTAAAGTAAATTGATCGAATTATTTTCATAATTTAAACCATAAATAGAACCAGATTTAATTTGTATTCAAAAATTATGAATTTTTCAAAGGGTTCTTCTGTATGTTTGAACATTGTTTAATTAAGCAGCTCAATATTAGCTTGAATTTGTCGTAAAAAATATCTGTAAATAATAATAGTCTACAGGCACACATTTACGCTGTACCATACATGAATATTTGCAAATAATTCAAAAAAATTAAATGAACTGTCAAAGCCAAATAATTGACGCAACAAAAAATAACTGTATTTACATTCTCATAGAATGATGGCGGG
>JWZT01004089.1:70041-88172 GCA_000827895.1 Thelohanellus kitauei
GTATTTTCGAATATAATAATTTCTGAAACTAAAGGATTTCAATTTCTACAGAAAATGTATCTCTAGGTTATTCCATGAATCCACACTCTAGCTCTGGATAATTTAACATTTAAGGCTTGGTTGGAATCCGATATTATCTTCAAACTATAAAATGAATCATTAATTTATTCATTAATCCTGACTTCATTTTGTTTTGTCCAGATACTTTCTATAAAAGTAGTATTTGATCGTATTAACACTGTCATATTATATCTCGCGATCTTAATCCATCCCAGAAATCTGATTTGATTCACCAACATTCAGTTTATTATTTTACATTGAACATGTAAGTGTAATTTTAAATTTAATTGAAATTTCGAGTATTTCTTAAAATATCCAAACATTGCCGCAAAAGAAGAAACCTCATACAACTATGATATTCTTGTAATATCTCTTAAACATAATCAATCCTGAAATGTGTTAACAAAATATATTAAAATCATCAGATTTGTAGATGGAGTGAGTTGGAAATAAATTTTTGAATGGATTACTATAAATATAATAACAATATCTCGTGTAATATGAATTAATAATGTAATCTCAAATTGATATGATACGAAAAAGGCCACTGGGAATAAAAAGAAAGATATATGGATAGTAAAGCTGAACAAGATCTTAAATAAATAAAATAATCAATAATATATAAAATTGCTTTCCTTTAAATATTCTATACCAAAATACCTGTTGAAATTTCTAATAATAACAAATTAATATATTTATATATCATTTTAATACTAGAAGTATTGCATAATCTATCTAATAACAATGGTTCTACTTTTCTGCTAATCAATAACATATGTTTGTAAATATTGAACACCATGACTCTTCGTCTTGATTATCTATGTTAACTTATGAATTAATTGATGTCTAATCACACGCATTTTCAATCTTGGTCTTATTACATATATGATTTATATTTCTGTCCCCACAAAAATTAATATAGGGTTACATATATTTTTAATTCCTTTAAATGCTAGCTATTCAGTGAATTTTATGACATTTTTAAATTTTTTTTATTTATGCTGTTGTTTTGTTGGCGTATGTTGCCTTTCATATGAACTAGATCATCGATAAATTGAACTTTGATGCACTTTTGAAACGTGTTATGTATTCATGATTAAAAGAAATTCCATATGTATGTTGTCTAAATTAAAGAGAGAATTCAAGAAAAACCAACGGATATATGTCGCAAATACTTTATGTTTATTAGAGAAAAATGAATTCGTTTTCAAATACGTAAATATCGATTATTAGCTGACATTTCAAAATTAAAAATTGTTGTCTCATGAGTACTAAAAACTAATAATACGAGGATATATTCAAACCATATACATATCGATTAAACTAATAGTTCGAACAACAAAAATATATATTTAGGTCATAAATCATGACCTCCGACTACAAAGAATGCTTTATTTGATTTTATATTTTTTGGTGATAAATAATATTTAATAAATATATTTCATGAACCAATAGTTGTATGAAAGATTAATTCACATTCTTAAATGCTCATTTTTAAAATTAGACTTTTATTGATTTTTTAATTTAACAAATAAGATTTATAGAAATAAACTTATCCATGCACGTATATGAAATGATCGCGTACAAAGCAGTCTCAATCTTGAGGGTCGATTGCACATTTTATGGGGTTAAGATACGAAAATGTAAAATTTATTCATTCAGCGTAGTGAAAATTCTCATTGAATATTTTTTAGTTGCTAGTATAATTATGTTACTGGTTCTGTTTCAAAGGACATTAACAGCCAACATAAAATTGAGATTTCAAGTATTTAAATAGTTTCCCTATAAACATTTTTAACTATTTTCACTACTTCTAATCCAAGTCAGTGTCTGTTTATTTTTCTCAATTCCAGTATAAAAATAATTATCAGAGATACTTGATAAATATTATATTCACTGTCTTTGAAGAATAATTGAAACGAGCTGTCATTTCATATGCTTAAAATGCCATAGTGGTATAGTTCGTGTTATTTAAGGGAATATTTAAAAACAAAACAGGTATTATTTACTGAGACTTCGAGCACGGTCTCTGGACTATGTTTTGAGGGTTATGTTCATGAATGTATCTGGAATAAAATATCCAGAGGATCTCAGTCATAAGATCGTGAATTGAAGAAAAGATTATTTCGATTATTTTAACTCAGTAATACTCGCTAGGTAAATATTTAATTAACAAATGAACATGTAGACTTTGTGTTGAAGTTCTGTCAGCTACATCTATGCAGCTAATCAAACTCAAACTGTATTTTTACGTCATCTGAACTTTTTCCACAAAGGAGCTATGTATATTAGATTGAAAACTTTTGACGTAAAAGATAGCTTGACCATATGTTTGTCGCAATTATTAATAATCCAACGGCATGCGCTGTTCACTTCATCTATTTTTATGCCATCACTGTTACCACAGCTATGGTGCTTCACAACATAGTTGATATGTTACTGGTTCCTGCAGGAAAATATATTATTCAAATCATGATGTGAGCCGAATTCGTAATAAAATCAAAACGTAATTTTTATGTCTAAAACGGTCCCATCACGAGATCATATGAAATATCTGCTGATATTTCGAATCATTTAAAATCGAGCAAATCAAATCTTTTCACCTTCGACTATTTAATATTGAGCTTAATGAATTAAAGATGTTTAAATTTGTTCCCAACCTCCTGATAACAAGAATAACATTGATGATAGAGATTGGTTAGACGTGTGCTTATTTGGTAAATCGCTTGAATCAAGAACATCGGCGTGTGATGTATTCCAAAGAATTTGTGAACTGAAATGTTTATCATACATTGCTGAAATATTTTGTGCTCTCACTGAAGAAAGTGCCCTAATTATTCAGGAAATTTATCAAGGTATGATATTTTGATAAACAATGATCACGTAGATTTAATTTAAACTCAATTGACTTTTCGTCAATAATAATATTTAACTTGACGCTGCGGTAGAAATTACAAAACGAAATGTAAAATGTCATTATTTATGTTAATATTTCAAATCCTATTATATAAATAGGTGCCTGTTTCCATAATACCATTATGGGATAAATGTATCACACAATGATTTGATTTTTAATCTTAAATGAGATGATTGGAGTGAGAAAAGATGCAAAACCCTTTTTTAATCTGGATAAGGAGTTAATATATTTTATATCGGAAAGCAAAATATGAGTATGAACTACATAAATATTGATTACAGTTACAAACATAAAAGAGATTCTGATATTTATCTTTGCCATCCTGAATGAATGTAATATTTCATTTTCAGTACTATATGTATCATACGTCATTTGATTTAAAAACATCAGACGTGAAAAGACAAAACTTCAGCTATGGCAATCAAATATGACGAATATAAATTTACAATCATTCAAATGATACATGGAATCTATAAAAAAAATCGATAATATCCGACAAACGAAATATCATAGTTACTTTAAAAGGATATATTAACATGTTGGCTGAAGAAATTTCAGTTTAGATTCATTATATTAATGAAATGAAATTGCAATATTTAAAAGTGGAATTTTAGTGAAATATGAACATATATAAAATATATCACAAAAAAGTTAGTTGAACTTATCCAAAGAGATGAAGCATAAAGTCTTTCAATGTCAGTTACACGACTCCTGATCACGATTTTTTCATTTACTCTTCGTTGAGTCGTTGACAACGGCATATATATTTCTTCCATTTCTCAAAAATATTTGTGGCGAGATTGATTTTCTGTCATATGATATATTTATTTTGATCATAGAAATTAAATTGATACAGACACTAGTTGTACTTTATCTATGTGGCAATGCAGATTTCAAAAATTATTAACCATTTGCAAAATGCGCATTCTCCAAACTTGTACTGTCATTTTCATGATGCATATACTGTCGCAACATAATTTTGGCAATGTAGTGTATATTATTGTCAGAGCTACTCTATGCTTTTTAATTTTAATATTACATACGACATGATAATCGCGATTCGACTATACATAAATTGAAAAAATGCAATTTACAAATTTAAAACTTCATATAATGTACATATAATCAGAAATATTTTACATCAATACAAATGAATGTTCGTTCATTTTTACGGTTAAGCATGTTTTCTCGCTTACGAAAAAAGTACATCCTGCAGTTAAGATGCTCCTACTAAATTTACTATTTATTCAATAATAAGTGTCGCTATCTTAGCTCTGTAAAAATACATATTCTGTGGCATGGTCCCAACATCATCAGAAAAGAATATGGGCGATTAATGATGTCGCGGTCAAAAAAAAATTAAGAGAAAATCTGCTATATGTGAATATTCTTTGGATTTCAAAAATTTAAAAATGTAAATTAAATACTAGCGGAATCTGATATTTCGAATTATTATCAAATTGGATATTTTACATTTCTTCCAATTTTTTTGGAGTTGTAAGCATATTAAAACGTGTCAATATTTCTTTTACATACTAACAATCTACTTTTGTAATAACTTAAAAACAAATATTTTCGAAAAAAATAAAATAAACGTGTAGTATATAATCAATTGATTTAGTCGGAAATAGTTGAACCGGAGTTACGATAATTTCATAATTACAGGTTGAATAAATACTTTGATATATTGTTTATAAAAATTATTTACTGTATCTCCAATTTAATAGTTGTTGATTTTATGTGGCTCTAAGATAAAATAGAGAATTTTTATTAGATGATCAAATATTGTATTATTTCAGAACTCGCGACAATAAAATGGAAATTCATTTATGTTATTTTTTGAATTTACATACGATTTAGCCATTCTTGACATTATTATTTCATTTTAGAGCTTAAATAAAGTAGATTCAGGTCATATTTTATAAAATATTTAATAATAGGATATAAATTGTTCACAGATTTTTTATTATTCATCATCGAATTTCATATTGTTTTTATCGTCGAGAAACAGATTTGTTTTTATCTGAATTAAAACGCGTTGTTTTGCAACTTAATGTGATTTCTACCAATCAGTGTGAGCTATGGAGGTCATATATCACAACATATGTTTTTGTTTGAAAAATTCTATATGGCATATATCAGGCATTCTTAATCATGCTACATTGTTGTATACACTTGATAGGTTCCGTTATTGATAGTCTATCACAACGAATTAGAATAATCAGGGATGTACAGTTAAATACATATACCTGCCCAAAATACATATTCATTTATTTCTTCTGGTTAATTCAAGGTTAAAAAATTAATTTTCATCAAGATATTCTTAAGTAAAATCCTCATGTTCCCAAACATAATTCGGACTATCTTTTGCATTCTCTGAGTCACAAATTGATGAATTGATTGGATAAAATTAACGTGCATTCTGATGCGTTATATTTTCAAGACATAGAGTCATGTATATTATAAAGTAAATAATTTAAATGAGCAATATATCAATGTTACAAACACAAAAGGTTTTGTATGTACAAAAATTTGTATATAAAAATTAATATATATATATAGTCATATGCGTTATGGATGTTATACATATTAATTACTTGTTATATTTAAAATTACACATATTTGGAAGACATAATAGTGTTTAAAGATCAAAAATAGATTTTATCTGCATTAAATTAATGATATATTTATTTGTAGCATATTCATTTGGATTCATTCATTTGGACATTCTCATACATAGATTAAAGCAAAATATTGGTATGAATGATCCAAGAGAGTAGGACGAATCATCAGTTGTATTATGTGATCATTTATTCATGAAGAGAGATATTGTGCCAGCAAAATGCTGAATTGATATTCTGTATTTTTGTCATTACTCAGCATATTCCATTATATTTTAAATGGTCCTAGACAATGAAAATCCCATGAGTATACGCATACATCGGAAGAAATCCTTATGATTTAAATTGATGATTTTTGTAAAATAAAAAATATGAATTAATGAAATAACAAAACGAATTCAATAGTTTCCCATATATTCACAATCATTTTTGAATCCACTCCTAATGCGTTTAGATGAATGTTATACAAATTCAAAACAAAAACATCCTTGTATAAGTTCATATAAATCGAATAATAAAAATGGATGGTTTACCTCATAATAAAAAAAGTTCATCAAGATATATAGGTTGCAGAATCCTATATCTGGGGCATTACAAACTAAAACGAATCCTTGGTTAATATTTTTTATTCATTAAATACTTTCTAGATCGATGCTAGTTATTCATAAATTTCATTAAGTTTTGTAGAGACTAAAATTTAATGTGAAATTTCGCATAATCAGCAATATTTTAGTGAATGATTTCTCATATTTAACTGTTCATGGCAAAAGTTGATACGAAGGTTGGAAAATCTCTAGATATACTCTGAGTAATCATGCGCCATTTCCCATTGTTTGTACTCTCAATGTTGAAAATAACCATATTCAAAGATTAGAGTGAAGAACTTCTATTACATGCATCCGAACTAGAGTGATTGCAAAATATGAAAACTTCACGCAATAGGTCTTTATTAATAAAGCCAATTATTTTCACGAAATAATGTGAAAATTTTAAATTGTAAAATTTAAAATAGAATATATGGGAACCATAGTAAAAAAAATTAGATCGCAATGGAAGTATTAGAATACAAATAAAAAAATATAATTCTCGAATGGATTGAAATTCATTCATATTCTGATACAATTCACGTAAAATCTTGTATCTCTTCATGTTGAATCTTATGCTATAACTTTTATAGATGTAAAAAGTATTAATTTGTTTCTGTGATCAGCACGCAGTCTAGGTATTTCTGACTGGCTAGCTTACATTTCTCTCTTTGAGTATCGATAAATCTACAACAAAATTTCCCAAGGGCTACAGTCTATCTAAATCCGATACATCATATGGTTGAAATAAACGAATCTTTTGATCTCATCTATAGATTTTATTAACATATAAATGGCAACTCAATATATTCAAGCAGCGAAATGGTATTTCGATTGGGTAGAAATATCTGACAAATGAATACATAATAATGTGATATTTGCCATCATCAAACAGATATAAATTCGACAAAGACGAGAATATTAATAATGTTAATGCATCATTAACGAACCAGAAGATAAATATATAAATAACGGCAATATACGTCGATAAAATTAATAGAATGAAAAGAACAACAAATAGCAATATTAATGCATAATGTGTTTTAATGTTAATAGTTTTTCTTCATGACGTAATTCCGTTCTTGAGGTTGTACATCATGCTGTAAACCAGGGTTCATCCCAGTAGAACCATCATGAAACTCCTCAGCGTAATCCTTAGACACATCACGAATGGTCGTAGTGATTCTCCCTACCTCCATGGTCGACGTTTTAAAATCGTCGTCCCCTGTAAAAATGTCAAACTTGTCTTTTTCGAGATTGTATAAATTTAAGGATCTGGATGGATCTGAATTATTGTTTAAGACATGCATGTTCTTTCGTTCCACAGACTATGGAAGTTTAGTTAGTATCTGTTTACTCAGCATGGATTGGGAATATGACGGAGTGATGTGATTGTTCCCAATAACTGTGTTGTTGACTCCGGATTCCAAAGAGTAGATATCTGTTCTCTTGTCGATTTGGCTGCTGCTGTCAAGAAAGATATCATACCCACCCATGAGAGATGAGTATTTCCTATGTAACTCTTCGATGGTCTCAACAAATTGGTCAAGAAACAATATATTAAGATAAATATAATCCCTACGCCATTTGTAGATGTATCTGATTTGGAGACTGAAATAGCCTTTGTTTTCCAAGACTTCGAAGTAGTATACCATACCCGTTGTAGTTTTCATGGTGGCAGTGAATGCTGGACGTTTACATTTAATTAATGTTTTCGGATGAACCTTTGAACGATAATCATGCACGAACCTTTTGATTTCGTGAAGGTTGGTTAGAAATTCTTCGCAGCGGTTCATCGGTACCATGATTCGATACCTTTGAGGAGGTTCGGTATTTTCCATGATTGTAAGAAACAGGTTTTCATGAATTAGGTTCATAGCGACAAAATAGTTACACACAAAATGCACAGGTAGAAGCAAATTAGCCAGCTCGACAATCGATGCATCTTCTTCGTGGTTTCCTAAGAGTACACCTTGCGTTCGTCCAGGCATTTTATTTCGTAGTTGTTTTAAGGATAATTGGCGATTTATATAATAAAATTTTGTCCATTAATATCAATTATTTTAACCATATTTTTTTAATTTAACAATGGGTATGTGAATGTTTTGCCAAAACTCTAAAGAATTTTGAACATGATCAAAAATTAAGATTAAAAACCAAGACGGATAAGATTTTTCATCTTAAAATATTGTTCAGAGAAAACTGACATTGCTTGTTTATGATCATACATTGATTGATTTTTAATATCTGCAGTCATTAAAAAAACTGTTAATAGTTTAATTTTGACAAAAATTTGACATTCGCCAATTTTTAACTTTACGCATACACAGTTTTTGTATCAATTCTGAATTTTTATGGTTTTAAACAGGACAATAGATTAATAATTATCTACTTTTAAAATACAGAAATTCATGTCAAAATTTGAGAAATTGGTGTACACTTTCAAATAAACTGAAAAAAATGGACAGGTTTAAATATTGGTGGTTAAATATAGTCAAATACATTAATTTATCCAAAAATAGCATCACATTTTGATTTTATTTTGACATACAATAAACGTTTCATTTAACTTATGTAAATTAATATTTTCAGTTTAAGGCCACTACTTTAAAATGAAATATTTACAACTTTGATATTGTCTCAAATCACAACCATCGGCACTCAAATATCGATTCCCATATCTAGAAACATCAGTATCTATCATCAAATTATTTTCTATTTGTTGAGTAATTTTGAATTTGTTTTATTAAATTGTTAAAAAATTCAAATAACTGTCTTGACATTCTTCGGTATTTGATGAATTGCAAGATTATATTAGCTGCATATATTCAAGAAAATCGATTTTAATATTTCATAAGAAATTTAGTTAACATACTTTTATCGGTTTTAATCTATATTTCTAGTTGATATCATATTTTTTAGTTATTCGTATAAACGTCGATTTAGCATATATGTCAATTCCGAACATCATGTAAACAAGGAACATGTATGTGAAGGCTTTTGATTTCTTTCATTCAAAAATGTTTAACTAAATCTTTCTATATTTAAATGTTGAATATAATATTTCATTCGGATATCATCGTTTATTATGGGTCGGTAGTCAAGTGAGAACGAAATTCTGAAATATTCCGCCATATTACTCCATGTCACAATTAAAGGAAACATATTCTAACATAAAAATAGCAGCTGCTTATTGTGGTTAGTTGGTTTGGTCAATAAATCAAAACATTTATGATGTAAAAAATACCGATAAATAAAACAAAACTGTTGCGTGCATTATCACAAGGGCCAAATGTCTAATTATTTAGTAAAGAGTTTTCTGATAAATACCAACCATTTTTAATATAAAATGTTACAGGATAAAAATCCATCGATATCCGAATTCATTATTTCGTCAGATTCCATCAGGGTATCGTTCATTTAACGAGCTAAGAAAATGTTTTTTCATGTGTTGATGAATTTGAACTAACGGCGATAACATTTTTGAATATATAATCTAAAATTCAATATGCTCAGAAAGCCTGGGATATATTGTGACATTTAAATTGAATAAATTATTCATACTAAGAATAATATTTTTATGAAATAAAACCAGTTTTAATTCAAAAAACATCATAAGTATTCAGCCGATCGCATCGTTTTTTGAATCACCACAGTTGATATATCTGCGAAATAGTTTAATGCATCGTCATTAAATCTATTCTAAAATTACGAATTTACTCACTATCAATGCTGGTTAGTGGCTCTACAAAATCTTGGTCGTTTATATTTACCAAAAATAAACCTACGATGCAATATTTATTTTGTGGTTAATGTTATTTAAGTTTGCCGTACTCGCACAATTAGTCAAGATAATATCAAGATTGTGTCAGAGATCTGTCTTTTGTAAAGTCGATATGATTTCCTAAGTATCTAAAAAAAGTCTCTATTTCAAGTCTCTTTCAATTACGACCTCATACACTGACACTGGATTCAATAAAAATATGTAGATGATAATGGTAAATTCATCTAGCTCTCTAAAACTATTATTGTTGTTATTCTTTGACTTTTTTATTCTATATATTCTTGCCTGTTGTATCATGGATCATCATTGAAGTCATCTGAATTCTGCGAAAGATAACAAGTTGTTCCTTAATGCAAACAGTATGCATGTTTAATTAAACATAAGTATTTTGGAATCATATAACACGAAATATATAAAATCACAAAATGATATAAATTTATTCACAGTACGAGTGTTGTTTAAACCCCTAGTGACATTTCGTTTCAAAAACATTGAGGTGTTTTTAATTCGAGTAATTCTGGAAAATACACAATATCTAACAAACGACCTTTTATTGCTAAATGCACTTTTTATCATTAAGAAAATATTTAATAACTAGACCTTTTGACAGACACCCATGGCGTTCTCGTATTCGAAAACGTTAGATTAACTGAATCAAACCTTGCAATATAGATTAAAGAATAAATAGACCTACCCAAAAATGGATACCCGCGACCTTTAAATGTCAATCTTTGTTTGTAAAGCATTCCAAAATGAAATCGATGACACCTGGACCGCACTAAAATAAAATATGCTCACAATGTATTCATACAGACAATCAACAAGAACATGAAAAGATAATGCAACAGCTTTTTGATAATTATTACACCTTGGGCAAACAAAAATATGGAGAAAAACAACGATTACAATGCTCAGAATTATAGAGGCTTAGATAATGTGTATGTGGTCAGATCGCATGACCAGGACTTGGATTTAAAAGCGTTACCGAGTGATTGAGATAATGAGCCAGTGACACTATTTTATTATATATAGATTCCTGAAATAGTCTTGTGATAGTTTGAATTATAGGGTTGGTTCAGTTAATTAAGAATCTTTTCAAGCAATTTAATACATATTGCAACAAATCACGTTACTAACATGGTCTGAACAATTAATATATTTAAATCCACTTTCATTTATTCATCATATTATAAATGTTTCAAAATATATCTATAAAGTCCAAACTCTGGTAATAAATCTCAAAAAGTCGGGGATATATATTTTCTTTGAATAGTTTTTACACAGCATAGAGGTAAAAAGCAATATAGGAGTTGCGAACTAGATATAATGTATAAATATTGGATATTCTCCAAATAAATATTATATTATAGTTTCTAATAATGATCACAAGTGAATATTTGATAATAAACTCAAATGTTTATTTAGGTGTGCAGTAGATTTGCCACTAGCACGCAGTCCGCCATGGTGGAAATATATTATAATATGTGCCATATAATTAATAAAATTGGTCGAATAGAACAATAGGGGATGTGGGGTATTTATTGTATATCGAAAAATATTTGGTGATCCACATAACAAATTATGATTATTACACCATCACCCTTGGATAAATTATAATTTCTAGTTTTTGAACGTATTTGTATGAAATGAATTTAATTCTTTTAAACAAAATTGGTCATTTTTAAATGCTGATGAGTTGAAAATTCAGACAATGTCTAAAAATGGTATTTAATACATGTCATGCAATAAATTTTCTATTTTTGTCCACTTTTTTTAGGTAAATCCAATATCCTAATAAAGATAGATCTTGACGACATGTAGGAGTGGTATTATTTTCTAAATATGAAACATATATTTAATTACAATTCTTAGCAATGCATAATGAATAAAGGGATATTTTGTTAATGTTTATATCGTACGCTCTTTTTCAGGTATTTTGACCTAGGAGAACTTGTTCAGTCAAAAAAAAATTCTTTTGAATTATAATCAATAATTTATTGTCAAAAATCGGATCACTCTTTAGCAGCTGTTGAAATCAGTATACCAGATATCGATCATGGCTGTATCGATCAAAACTAAAAATTTAACCCTACCACTTCCCTAGGTAATACGTGCTAAAAATTCTGATTATCAATTAAGAATATCCACAAGGTTATCCTCTCAACGCTCTGAATTTTAATTATTCATATTCCATAAAATGTATACTTATTAAATAATCCCTTTTTAATACAAATAAAACTATCTAATTGTGTCATTTAGGTTCACAATCTATCATCTTTTCAAAAATATATTTTTTTATTTCAACATTCGACATTTTTTGTTATTGATTTAATATTATTAATTCTGAAAGTTAACGTGCGATGAATGGTGACTCGAAATTTTTGAAAAATCTGTCTTCTTCCCATTATAAGATGGAGAATAAGGATATGATAAAAAAGATGCATATCAATACCCATTATAACATTTTCCGTAATAGATGATGTGGTTAAAAATGGAGCGCGTGAAAGAATATTACTTATAGGACGATTTTTCGTATATATAAGTAAAAACATTTGAAATTGACAATCCGCTTGTATCGTAAATGACTGCAACAAAGAGAAAAGGACAGCTCATCTATAAAATTGATTCATATAATTCTGTGATTAGTCTTTTAAGATTAGTATTTTAATCTTCATTATATGTATATCACTTCAAATATTTTGTTGTAAAATTAATTTTACAGCGATTGTTATCATAATCTATTGTTCGAATATGAAAGAGAGTTTGTATATTAATACTCAAAATCATGAAGCAAACGTTAAGCTATGCTCAAGGTTGATGCTTGTATACATTTCTGATCGAATCAATTAAAGTATGAAGTATCAATCAACGAGAGGACGGGTATGGTTTAGTCAACTTAAGGTAGTAACGTGAAATACAGATTATTCTAAAAGATTATCATCTGATTGTATATATTTGTGAAATTGAACTTAATTTTGGGATATAAGCACGTTATATTGTGTAAACCATGAGATATCTAGAAACTGTTATACTTATTGTTACAAACGATAATGAGGAAGCGATTTCTCTGTAAATTATTATGTAGCATATAAACATATGTGTCAAGAATGTAAATGGATTATATGACTTGCAAATTCAAGAAATGAATCAAAGATCTCATCTAAACGTAAAATGATCACAAGGGATATTTTGTTATTGAATGGACATTTATCATCACATGGAATCATTTCAACAGAATATATTTAATGGGTTCAGAATATATTTAGTGTTTTGAATTTACTTAATAAATAAAACATAATATACTTTGTATATATTACTGAATAATTTCAGCAAACGTATGAATATCGTATAAGAGGCTTACTAACGCAAAATAGAGTGAGATTTAAGGAATGGTTTAGATATTAGCTGTATGGATATAGTGCCGAATTATCAGTTGACCAACAATATTTACGCATTTAATTTATGTACATTAATTTTTGAATATATTATCATTAAAATACATATCTACATAATCATAGAGCAGATTGATCTAGTTATTATCAGGGTATTAAACACTAATTAATGTGGATAATATTATTATTAATGATAAAATTGATGTGTGTTTCATGGGGTTGTTGTGTTGTGTTGTATATTTTTGATTATATCAGATCTACATTTGTTTATATTATGGTGTAAAATCATATGTAAATGAAATCATTTAAAAAGGTAGTGGTTACGGTACAGACACGCGTGAGTATTTGCATAATACTGACAAAATATTTGATTTACAATTAGATAGTGCTAATACGCTCACCTAAGACGGACTCATTTTATCTAATCATAGAACTATTTAGGATTTTTTTCTAGTAACTATTTCAGATTGATATATTAAAAATTTTCATGAGCTTAATTCTGGTTGAAAAATCAAAAACTAGATCTAAAATTAAAATTTAGAAATTATGAAATCAAATGAATTCATAGGATGAAAACACGCGATTCAGTACAATTCTAGCAAACACACACCCTCGATTTAACATATATTCAAAAGTACAAGTCACGCCATTTCTAAATAAATAATAATTTAATGGTCAGGATGCTTGCAGGGAAAAAATGCCTGTTCGTCAGTATAAAATATCTTGGAGGTTTTCATCGAGTCTTAGTCATTTGATACATAGGCGAATCAAATACGTATTCATCATTCAAGAATAAAAAATATAGTGATTAAATGAGGATATTTACAACCGATCTCTTTTTATGAAACAAACTATTTTCATAAACATGATTAATTACCACTTATCATGAAAAAATTGTAATCATGATTTATTAAATTTGATCGAATCATTGAATGATAAATGAAAAGCCAAAGCATAAAAGAACTAAATTATCATAAAATTAAGGTTCGGCATCAGGAATGAAATGAAATTTGTTGAACTTTACAAGTAAAAATTATACATACCATTTTCATCAATAAAAAGTATTTTATTTTCAACATTTATGACACAATTTTTGATTGAACGCATCAGTGAATTTGGATCAATTTTTAAACCAATATCTCGAATTTTGATGTATTTTAGAAAGAGTTCCACGAAGGACTTTGATCTTGGATGTAGTAAAAATTGCTGATTCCGAAAATAAAAATGAAAATATCAAAAAATAACACTTTCTTCTCTAGATCTACCTCAGAATTCGCTGTAGCATCACTTATGTGATGTAATTCGTCATAAAGTTCTTTTGGAAAGTTTTGAATAAAAAGATAATCTAATGCCCTGTCAATTTCATTCGAGAAAAACGAGATAACACTTTTAACAGCTTCCATCTGAACGGATAATTTACTCGAGAGAGATTTCGTGATATATTGATCTTTGACTCTTTGCCGTGTATCATGATCATAATTGTGACTGGATTCCATCATAAATTTCTTCCTAGATTTTGATTATTAAATTTTCAAACAAATGACAAATATTTCTAAAAGCTGGCGTAAATTCAAATAAATAAAAGGAATGATGAATCGATTTTGATTTCTCGTGGTCTATACAATTTCAAACAAAAATGGAAATTTCAATAGAAAAACGAATAATTTTTAATTTTAACACTATAACCTCTAAGGTCTTTGATAATATTTTAATATTTAAACTTCATGTAATTTTAAGAATTCAAAAAAAAATTCTGACGGTTGACAATATGATTGCATTCGACCGTTGCTTTCAGCTATAGATAGAAATTCTATATATATTCTAATATATGCCAAATACGAGTTTAAACATTGAAATGTGGTTTAATTCTCTAATTTAAAATTTGACTTATACATACATTTATGAACATAATCTTTTCCTCTACTTATATGTTTTAGATCACAGAGAACCCTCAAATTTGATCAAAATATATGGGGATTTTGCTTATTTATTAGCACAAAATTCATCATTGCTTATCAGAATTTATATAATTTCGGTTTTCCTAACGTATGATATAGGCGCATATAACGAATAAAAACAAGCCAGTATTTTCACAGATTTCTACTTCTAAAACAAATATGAGTAGAAATGATAAAAAGCTACCATTTGGCTATTCTGTCGCTCTACTAATTGTCTCTGAATAATTTGAACATTTGAGTGCTCAATTTGAATCAAACATATAGTTTATGTGAAAGAAAAACACATTGATTTTATGAAATACCTATACTCTCATACTACATCTAACAGTCGTACTTCATTCCATATATCGAATATGATCCGAAAATATTCGTATATTATTAAGCTAAAAAAATGATAATCATTGATAATTTAACGGAAATCATGAATGTGGATTGAAATATAAACAATAAAAATTTTGACATTTATTACAAATCTGATGTTTTTTATTTCCGATACCACAAAAAATAATTGATACAGGTATAAATGAGTTGTCTTAAGTTATATTAAAATGATAAACTCTGTAAGTGGAGATGATTGGTATATTTTGAATAGATTGCAAATAAACACGATATTTCGTTTTCTAAAATGCATTATTGTAGAAATAAAGAATTATATTTTTCAGACAAAATGCAATGTGGATCGATGAGAAAGTCTAAGTACGAGGGAATATTTTTGAAAATCTAAAACAAACAAGATATTATGTAATATATCATATCCTTTTCCATAAATTCTTATTTGTTATATCACTGACGAATCTTGATAAAATTGACAAAAAATAAAACCTAATATGGAATTTTTTCTAAACAATGAATTTATCACTCCTGCATCTTAATATCATCCCTTTATATACATTCAATACCAGCATTCATGTTTTTCATGCCTTAAAGCATGTTCAGCATAGGTTGAGCATATATCATACGCATTTATACATCTTATTTTTCACAAATAATTCAGTCCACTTCTATATAGATATAATATTTATTCTACTAAATTATACATGGTTTTAATTCATAATCGCCCACATATACTAAACCGCCCAGATCTCATTCTATATCGCACATGAGATATATACGCCTAATTTTCTTTTAAAATTATACAAAATCTTATTGGTTAGCTTTTCCGCATTAACCACACATGCATCTTTCTCGTATGACATTTTTTGAAGAAAAATGAAGAATCTGCATGTTTAATAATATATCTGTGAATTCATTATAAAATCAGAGCGTTTATATCCATATTCGCACATTATAATTATAGATAATTGATCTTAAAACCAAAAATGAATCTGCACAACATTAATTAATAAACACATTTTTCAAATGCTATATCAACAAAATTCAAAATTTAAAAAATACAAAAAAATTATAATAACTTGTATTTTAGCATTTTTTAACCATTAAGCCAACATTTCAAACATAAAGCTTTTAATACACAAAATACCATATTCTTCCCCTAATTCAGAGTAGTCTTCGTCCGACACGAACCTCATGTGCTGGGTGCCGATTCATTTTGAAGTTGAGATAAATGGGGTGTTTGAACCTCCACACAAAGCCTTATACATGCCACCCGTTCACCACTACCAGGCGAGGGGCTATCGTGTGGGTGGTCATGGGAAATTTAATGACGCAACTTCGTTGTACAACAGTCCAGTTTCATAAGTGTCACCTGATACAACTCGGTATTAATTCTACAAATAAATTACCGAATTTAGTATAATATATGCTGATTCATCATGTTACCTCAAATCATGTTAATAAGTTGAATGAATGGTTAATGTGGAAAATATCGCATATAATATTTTGTGTCATTTTAAAATAAATCATATCTCATGGGAGATTTAGGATGAAACACCTGTATTTACCAAAATTTATTTATAAACTAGTTCTTTGGAGATTATATGTGGATTATAAAGCTGTGTGGGCAAATTTTTTTGTTAGTTGTTACATCCTGGTTTGTTCTCTCAACATAATTACTCAAAAATGTTGTGAAAACGCAAATATATCTCATTTTTTTCTCATGGCCATTGAGTTAGTCGGTTTGAATAATTCTTTTCAAGGTTTATTCGATAGATTTAGAAGCGAATTCTTATAATCAAAGATTCTGAGTTAAAGATTTATTATGTAAAATTATTGCTAAAACGCTGTGTCGTAATAAACTTTTTCTAAATAAAAATGGAATGTGCGCTCATTTAATTGTAAAATTTGTCATCAAAAATGGAAGTTAATAAAAATTTCAAATGAGTAGAATAATGAGAAGCCACCACACTCTGAGAAATAAAACAAGAGAAACTATTTATTTACAAAAAAAATGTACCATCAGGATATGAGAAAATCAATCTCACAATAACTATATTTCGGCTGTTTGTAAAATGCTTACTGTTTAAATTCCCAAAGTTCGTAGCGGATTGAATAATTGTTAGAAATTTTTAAAATCGACTAATAGCAAAAAGGGAATTTATCGATCAAACGAGTAATATAGTAACAAGGAAATATTTGAAGTGATATAATCTAAGTAGAATGCTCTCTCACTCTACAAAATCTATCAGATATCTCCCAAAATTACAAACAATAAAAATAAGCAATATCATTGTTTGATGATATTTAAAAGATAATTAATATTTATTTCTAAAGATTTAATTCATTACCCAAATAAATAAACTAGCCAGCGTCATTCCGGAATTAGACGATTTTGTCATTAAATACTTGTAAAACTCTGTCAGTTATAGATTTATACATTTATTCGATGTAACTGGATTAACATCTCGATAATGAGTAA